>WNWK01020792.1:20000-35173 GCA_009830355.1 Cherax destructor | reverse complement strand
GCCGCCTCCTCGCTGCAGCATTTACAACCCAAGCTTCACACCCATATAAGAGTGTTCGTACCACTATACTTTCGTACATTCCCATCTTTGCCTTCATAGATAACGTTTTTGTCTCCGCAGATACCTCAACGCACCACTCAACCTTTTTTCTTCATCAATTCTATGGTTAACCTCATCCTTCATAAACCCATCCACTGACAAGTCAACTCCCAAATATCTGAAAACATTCACTTCTTCCATACTCTCTCTCTCCAATGTGATATTCAATTTTTCTTTATCTAAATCGTTTGATACCCTCATCACCTCATCACCTCACTCTTTGTTCACTTTCAACTTTCTACCTTTACACACCCTCCCAAACTCATCCACTAACCTTTGCAACTTTTCTTTAGAATCTCCTATAAGCATTTTGTACTTGATTCCCCATAATTTAATCCCACTCCTCTCCCCAACACCCTAGCATTTACTTCTTTTACAACCCCATCTATAAATATATTAACCCTTTGAGGGTCGAGAGGCCCTCTCCCAAACTCGTTCTCAGGGTCAAAAAATATTTGAAAAAAAAAAAAATTCTTATGAAATGATAGTTTTTTTTTTTCTAAATCTAATAGGCTAAACAAAAAAATTTTGCGATCAATACTTACCGAGATATGGAGGCGTGAAGTTCACAGAAATTGAACTGCTTACGGCAACATTGCCGTCTGCCGGTCACCCAGTAATTATTTTTTTTTTTTCCACTTTTTTTTTTTTTTTTTTTTCAAGTAACTTTTATGGCCTGTGAGACCAATATAAGGACTATTTGGTATATATTCACTCATTGTATATTACACAATAGCTCCACAAACACTTGTCATTATATTGTTTACAGAAATTTTTTACACACAATTACTCTGTCACTTGGTTCAAAAGTTCCTATACATTCGCTTAACATCTCCCAAAATATCTCTCTCTCCTCTACACTCCTCTCTTCTCCAGGTGCATACACGCTTATTATGAACCACGTTTCGCAACCGACCCTTATTTTAATCCACATAATCCTTGAATTTACACATTTATATTCCCTCTTCTCCTTCCATAACTGATCCTTCAACATTATTGCTACCCCTTCCTTAGCTCTAACCCCCTTCAGCTTTGTTTCGCTTAGGGCCAGGACATCCAGCTTCTTTTCATTCATAACATCAGCAATCATCTATTTCTTATCATCCGCACTACATCCACGCACATTCAAACATCCCAGTTTTATAAAGTTTTTCTTCTTCTCTTTTTTTAGTAAATGTGTACAGGAGAAGGAGTTACTAGCCCATTGCTCCCGGCATTTTAGTCGCCTCATACGACACGCATGGCTTACGGAGGAAAGATTCTTTTCCACTTCCCCATGGACAATAGAGAAAATAAAAAGAACAAGAGCTATTAAGAAAAAGAAGAAAAACCTAGATGTGTGTATGTATATGTATGCATGTGCATGCCTGTGTAGTGTGACCTAAAGTGTAAGTAGAAGTAGCTAGATATACCTGTTATCCAGCGTGTTTATGAGACAGAAAAAAGACACCAGCAATCCTACCATCATGTAAAACAGTTTCAGGTTTCTGTTTCACAGTCACCTGGCAGAATGGTAGTACCTCCCTGGGTGATTGCTGTCTACCAACCTACTACCTACATTCTAATTCCTACTACCTACTAGTACATAATTCCCCTACTCTGTTTTTAACTGACAAATCCATTCGTTCCCTAGGCTTTCTTAACTTGTTTATCTCACTCTAAAACTTTTTCTTATTTTCCACAAAATTTCTTGACAGTGCCTCTCCCACTCTTTCTTCTGCTCTCCTTTTGCACTCTCTCACCACTCTTCACCTTTCTTTTACTTTCCTTATACTCTGCTCTTCTTTCAATACTTCTGTTTTGTAAAAATCTCTCATAAGCTAGCTTTTTCTCTTTTATCACACCCTTTACTACATCAACCCACCAATCACTCCTCTTTCCTTGTGCACCCACCCTCCTATAGCCACAAACTTCTGCCCCACATTCTAATACTGCATTTTTAAAACAATCCCAACCCTCTTCAAACACCCCTCCCCCCCACTATTCATACTTGCATTTACCCACCTTTTTGCCAAAAGTTCCTTATATCTCATCCTAACTTTCTCCTCCCTTAGTTTATACACTTTCACCTCTATCTTACATGCTGTTGCCATTTTCCTTATGTCCCATCTACCTCTTACTCAAACTGTAGCTACAACTAAATAATGATCCGATATATCCGTTGCCCCTCTATAAACATGCACATCCTGAAGCCTACCCATCAACCTTTTATCCATCAATACATAATCTTTCAAACTACTTTCATTACGTGCTATATCATACCTTGTATACTTATTTATCTTCTTTTTCATAAAATATGTATTACTTATTACCAGACCTCTTTCTACACATAGCTCAATTAAAGGCTCCCCATTTTCATTTACCCCTGACACCCTAAATTTACCATACTACTCCCTCCACAACATTTTTACCCACTTAAGCATTGAGATCCCCAATCACAAGTATGTACTCTCTCACTTGGTTCAAAACTCCCAATGCACTCACTCAACATTTCCCAAAATCTCTCTCTCTCCTCTACACTTCTCTCTTCTCCAGGTGCATAAACACTTACTATAACCCACTTTTCACATCCAACCCTTATTTTACACCACATAATCCTTGAATTGATACATTTATATTCCCTCTTTTCCTGCCATAACTTATCCTTCAACATTATTGCTACTCCTTCTTTAGCTCCAACTCTGTTTGAAACTCATGACCTAATCCCATTTATTTCTCCCCACTGAAACTCTCCTACCCCCTTCAGTTTTGTTTAATTTAAGGCCGGGACATCCAGCTTCTCATTCATAACAGCCACAATCATCTCTTTCTTATCATTCGCACATTCAAACATCGTACTTTGACGGTTTTCTTCTTTTTCTTTTTAGTAAGTTATACGGGAAAAGGGATTACTAATCCATTGTTCCCGGCATTTTAGTTGACTTTTGCAACACGAATGGCTTATGAAGGAAAGATTCTTATTCCACTTCCCCATGGATATGAAAGGAAAAGTAATAAGAACAAGAACTATTAAGATAAAATCAAAGGAAAAACTCAGATTATTGTGTAAACATAAACGTGTATATGTATGTGTAGTGTGACCTAAGTGTAAGTAGAAGTGGCAAGACGTACCTGAAATCTTGCATACAAACATGTATCATGTGAAATAAAATTATTATTTCTTTCAACGCACTAGCCGTATCCCACCAAAGGAGGGTGGCCCACAGATAAAAACAAAAATTTCTCTTTAAAAATTTAGTAATGTATACAGGTGAAGGGATTACTAGCCCCTTGCTCCCGGCATTTTAGTCGCCTTACGACACGCATGGCTTATGGAGGAAGAATTCTGTTCCACTTCCCCATGGAGATAAGAGGAAATAAACAATAACAAGAACTAGTAAGAAAATAGAAGAAAACCCAGAGGGATGTGTGTATAGTATATGCTTGTACATGCATGTGTAGTGTGACCTAAGTGTAAGTAGAAGTAGCAAGGCCTACCTGAAATCTTGCGTGTTTGAGACAGAAATAAAAAGACACCAGCAATCAAACCATCATGTAAAACAATTACAGGCTTCCATTTTACACTCACTTGACAGGACGGTAGTACCTCCCTGGGCGGTTACTGTCTACCAACCTACTACCTAGACCGGACCTATCATTCTAATCAAAACATCAGACAAGGTCCCTCTCAAGGTTTGTGTGTGCCTGCTCACCTTCACTTCCACTACAGCAGTTCACTTAGAGGTCGCCACGGAGATAACTGCTGAAATTTTCATGTTCAGATTTGCAGCTGTGAGGTCATGTCTCAAGTTGCTGATATCAGACTACAGAACAAATATTCGAACAAGCAATGGTCTAGCAAATGTTATATCAGCGATGCTGTCGTTGGAAGCACATACCTCCCAAAACTTCTTGGAAAGGAGGGTTTTATTAGAGGCTTGTTGGCATCGTGAAGCAATGCCTGAAGAAGACTCTTCATTGCAAACTGACTGACCTAGAAGAGTTCATGACAGTTGTGAATGAAGTTGAGAATAGAATTAATAACTGACCTCTGATATATGTCAGCAATAATTTAGACAACCTAGAAGTGTTGAGTCCATCTCAACTCATTGACTTAAGCCAGTACCTCCAATGCAAGACAGTGATGTATTGGAAGATTCTAACTACCTTGAGCCCAACCAACCCAGAAGGAAATTCAAACACCTGAACTCTAACATTGAACACTAGGAGAGGGTCTGGCATGATGATTACCTTACCTTATGTTACTGAGGGAATGCTTCTGTGGGGCCAAGGCCCCTGATAAGACATCACTACAACTTGGTGGCATAATGATAATTGATGATGATGGCCTGAGGTCCAAATGGCCACTATGGAGGATTGTGGCCATGCACCCCAGTGGGTGCATGGCCACAATTGAGGTCTTAGGCAGAGGTACTCTCCACTTCCAGACGATTGAGATTAGTGCCCCTTGAGCTGCACTGTCCAGTGAAAGAAACCATGACTCCTCAAGAGACCCCAGCAGTCACCCATGACCTCAGTGCCAGACAGCAGTGGTGGCTAAACAACCTATCAAAGGGATCATGGACAATGACCAATGTTTGACCAGGTCCAACATGCCCCTACCCCTAGTGTCAGAAAACCAAAGTTTTCCATGTAAATGTAATGACACATTTGTGGGGAGGGGAGTGAGAGAGAGGCATGTGAGCCTACACTGTCAGAAGGCTTGTGAGGTATTGCATTCTTGCCACACCACTGACAAAACCCTGATTGTAAGGCTAATTTGCTGTGTTTAGTAAGCTAGAATCTAGTCTAAGATTGTAGTTTAGACAGTTAAGTTAGTCTAGGAATGTAGGTGTAAGTAGCTTAAATACCGACATTGTCATTCTTTATAGGCCTATGACTTAGCAACCTAGGTGCCAAGTACCATTGGAAACCCAGCGGCAGACAATCACTAAAGTTATCTGAACAGATCAGTCACATTCATCACATGAGAAAGAGAAATGCGTGATAATTCATGCATTAATTCATGACTAAGTTCTGTATGCTACTGGTGCTAGTAGTAGTGACTTATTAATCAATCTTGGGTAGGACAGACACCTGGAAGACTGAGACAAGAAATAACTCAGTCTGGCTTTGCAACTTATCCCAATGTAAGCTGTCATTGTACCTCGGGTGTTCGGATTTGTGCAAATCTGTATTGCACGGGTATTTTTGTTGGCTTCTTTTATGAGTCTAGGCAGCAAAGTTGGAGTCTTCTAAACCTCACCCAGAAAATTCAACCAGTCATGCCCTGGTAAGTACAGTCCTGTCAAAAAGGAAAGTCCAAGAAGACTAAATATGAGATGGCTGGCTTTGTCAGATAGAGCCCTCTTTCTACTACACACTAATATCAGACTGTTTCTTTTCAGGTGCAAAATTTCGAAGGCGGTGGCAATAGTGGTTTTATTCCCATCACCATTGCCCCATCTCCCCATGGTGTAGCTGCTTCAGTAGGGGTTTTTACCTCTGCAAGACCTCAGCCATTGACAGTCTCGTCTACACATTCAGTTAGGAATCCACTCATCCAACCACTGCAGCCCCAAGTCAGTCAAGTAGTTGCTTCACAAGTTCAGTTATCAGTTGTGCCACAAAACTTACAACAAGCACCACCAGCCATAACTCCATTACCTGCAGCAGCTAATGCTATTTCAGTTAATATATCAGGTCAGCCACTTATGACAGTGGAGATGCCTGCTTCTGTTCCCACATCAAATATCAGAGATTCAACAAACCAACCTTCATCAGATCTTTCAAAAATTGCTAATTCTGCAACTGTGGCAAATGTTACCACTACTATTACTGCTGCACCAGTGACTACTGTTAAAAATACCAACTCAGTTAATGGGTTGTTAAGCTCAGTGGTTTCACAAGTTTTTGGTGAACTGCCAGATTTGAGTACACCACCAGGAACACCTCAGCCAAATCACTCAAGGAAATCCCAAAATGGCAGTGGCAGTGTCAATTTTGCAAGTAGTGTGGGGAGTGCAGGTTCCTCTATTATATCGACAGCTGCTCCATGTCCACATATGCCCTCTCCTTCTCTTTTTAACTCAACCCTTTCAGTTGAGCCCTTACCTAGTCTCAGTAATGAAATGATGACCAATAATTCCCTAGTCACCACCTTACCACCTTCATTATCCTCTACATTATCGCCATGTTTATCTCTACCCTCATCATTACCTACCCCATGTATCTCATCAACACACTCACCCATCTCAACACTACTCACTCCTGCAAGTACACATCACTTGGAGTTATCTCCTCCACCATCACAGACTAATTCTTATATCTCTCTCCTCAATACACCAACACCTCATTCTTCAGATAATGTACCTTCCACACCCATCTGCAGTTTATCCCCAACACCATCTATTTCCTCTCTGCTGTCCTCTTCATCTCCTCCAGATTTGAGCAAAAGTTTCTCCACTATTCTTGCATCCAGTGATCAAGATAATTCTTCCTTGGTTTCTGCAGTCACTGTTAATGTTCCAGAGCTCCACATTCCAGAAGGAAGTGTTAATCTACCTCTTCTGGATATTTCCCTTGAGGCACAGTCACTATAAGAGACCAGACAGCTAATCTTCTGAGCACAGATCCTGATGCAACATTGGGAATGGATCTTGCATCTACTACTGCTACTTCTACACCTGTCAAGTCCTCACCTGTTGCATCGACCATGATCTGTATCAATCCTCTGCAGGAGACTAGCAGTGACAAGCTTTTAGATATAACACTTGGGATTTCAAATTCAAATTCAAGCTTTTCTAGTAAGTAATTATAATTTTATTGGCTACCCAGTTAATTCAGGCTTTATTGATGTTAGATGCTATAAACTAATGAAAGCAAAATGAAATACTGTGAATTATATTCGTTCATAAGTTTTGTTCTAGTATAGGTATTTTCATTTATACTTTATTAAAACCCTTAAACTATGACATACCCATAAATAAAAAGTCTTCTGCTGGGGATGATTTTGAAAATTAAGAAAATTCTAATTTTCTTACAGAATGAAGTGTATTTTTCTGACTCAAATAAGACTAAAATGAGTGGAATTTAATAAAACTTAGGATTTTATGTTGTGTTGAAGTTGGTGAATGAAAACATTATCACCCATAGGCAATAGCGGTGTAAATACACTAATGATATTTACATTTTACAATATGTTGATGCCAATGTATGATGTGTTACTTATAATATTACAATTGTTTTAGAGTGTAATACTCTTCAAAACATGAAAATAAGTCACATTGTTTGACTACTGACTTATCCTGGGTTAACCCTTTGACTGTTTCGGTTACTAGCAATGGGCTAGTAACCCCTTCTCCTGTACAAATCTACTAAAAACGAGAAGAAGAAAAACTTTATAAAATTGGGTTGTCTGAATGTGCGTGGATGTAGTGCGGATGATAAGAAAGAGATGATTGCCGATGTTATGAATGAAAAGAAGTTGGATGTCCTGGCCCTAAGCGAAACAAAGCTGAAGGGGGTAGGCGAGTTTCAGTGGGGAGAAATAAATGGGATTAAGTCAGGAGTATCTGAGAGAGTTAGAGCTAAGGAAGGGGTAGCAATAATGTTGAAGGATCAGTTATGGAAGGAAAAGAGGGAATATAAATGTGTAAATTCAAGGATTATGTGGATTAAAATAAGGGTTGGATGCGAAAAGTGGGTCATAATAGCGTGTATGCACCTGGAGAAGAGAGGAGTGTAGAGGAGAGAGAGAGTTTTGGGAGATGTTAAGCAAATGTATAGGAACTTTTGAACCAAATGAGAGAGTAATTGTGGTAGGGGACTTAAATGCTAAAGTGGGAGAAACATGCAGAGAGGGTGTAGTAGGTAAGTTTGGGGTGCCAGGTGTAAATGATAATGGGAGCCCTTTGATTGAACTTTGTATAGAAAGGGGTTTAGTTATAGGTAATACATATTTTAAGAAAAAGAGGATAAATAAGTATACAAGATATGATGTAGGGCGTAATGACAGTAGTTTGTTGGACTATGTATTGGTAGATAAAAGACTGTTGAGTAGACTTCAGGATGTACATGTTTATAGAGGGCTACAGATATATCAGATCACTTTTTAGTTATAGCTACAGTGGGAGTAAAAGGTAGATGGGATACAAGGAAAATAGAATCAGTAAGTAAAAGAGAGGTGAAGGTTTATAAACTAAAAGAGGAGGCAGTTAGGGTAAGATATAAACAACTATTGGAGGATAGATGGGCTAGTGAGAGTGTAGGCAATGGGGTCGAAAATGTATGGGGTAGATTTAAAAATGTAGTGTTAGAGTGTTCAGCAGAAGTTTGTGGTTACAGGCGAGTGGGTGCGGGAGGGAAAAGGAGCGATTGGTGGAATGATGATGTAAAGAGAGTAGTAAGGGAGAAAAAGTTAGCATATGAGAGGTTTTTACAAAGTAGAAGTGATGCAAGGAGGGAAGAGTATATGGAGAGAAAAAGAGAGGTTAAAAGAGTGGTGAAGCAATGTAAAAAGAGAGCAGATGAGAGAGTGGGTGAGATGTTATCAGCAAATTTTGTTGAAAATAAGAAAAAGTTTTGGAATGAGATTAATAAGTTGAGGAAGCCTAGAGAACAAATGGATTTGACAGTTAAAAATAGAGGAGAGGAGAGTTATTAAATGGAGAGTTAGAGGTATCGGGAAGATGGAGAGAATATTTTGAGGATTTGTTAAATGTTGATGAAGACAGGGAAGCTGTGATTTCGTGTGTAGGGCAAGGAGGAATAACATCTTGTAGGAGTGTGGAAGAGCCAGTTGTGGGTGTAGGGAAGTTCGTGAGGCAGTGGGTAGAATGAAAGGGGTAAGGCAGCTGGGATTGATGGGATAAAGATAGAAATGTTAAAAGCAGGTGGGGATATAATTTTGGAGTGGTTGGTGCTATTATTTAATAAATGTATGGAAGAGGGTAAGGTACCTAGGGATTGGCAGAGAGCGTGTATTGTTCCTTTGTATAAAGGCAAAGGGACAAAAGAGAGTGCAAAAATTATAGGGGAATAAGTCTGTTGAGTGTACCTGGTAAAGTGTATGGTAGAGTTATTATTGAAAAATTAAGAGTAAAACAGAAAGCAGGATAGCAGATGAACAAGGGGGCTTTAGGAAAGGTAGGGGTGTGTAGACCAAGTGTTTACAGTGAAACATATAGGTGAACAGTATTTGGATAAGGGTAAAGATGTTTTTGTGGCATTTATGGATTTGGAAAAGGCGTATGATAGGGTAGATAGGGGGCAATGTGGCAGATGTTGCAGGGTGTAGGAATAGGAGGAAGGTTACTGAAAGCAGTGAAGAGTTTTTATGAGGATAGTGAGGCTCAGGTTAGAGTGTGTAGGAGGGAAGGGGACTATTTCCCAGTAAAAGTGGGCCTTAGACAAGGATGTGTGATGTCACCGTGGTTGTTCAATATATTTATAGATGGGGTTGTAAGAGAAGTGAATGCGAGGGTCTTGGCAAGAGGTGTTGGGCTAAAAGATAAAGAAGCAAATACAAAGTGGGAGTTGTCACAGTTGCTTTTTGGATGACACTGTGCTTTGGGAGATTCTGAAGAGAAGCTGCAGAGGTTGGTGGATGAATTTGGTAGGTGTGTAAAGAAGAAAATTGAAAGTGAATATAGGAAAGAGTAAGGTGATGAGGATAACAAAAAGAATAGGTGACGAAAGATTGATATCAGATTGGAGGGAGAGAGTATGGAGGAGGTGAATGTATTCAGATATTTGGGAGTGGACATGTCGTGGATGGGTCTATGAAGGATGAGGTGAATCATAGAATTGATGAGGGGAAAAGGGTGAGTGGAGCACTTGGAGTCTGTGGAGACAAAGAACCTTGTCCATGGAAGTAAAGAGGGGAATGTATGAGAGTATAGTTATACCAACGCTCTTATATGGGTGTGAAGCATGGGTGATGAATGTTGCAACGAGGAGAAGGCTGGAGGCAGTGGAGATGTCATGTCTGAGGTCAATGTGTGGTGTGAATATAATGCAGAGAATTCGGAGTTTGGAAATTAGGAGGAGGTGCGGATTACCAAAACGATTGTCCAGAGAGCTGAGGAGGGTTGTTGAGGTGGTTTGGACATGTAGAGAGAATGGAACGAGACAGAGTGACTTCGAGAGTGTATAAATCTGTAGTGGAGGGAAGGCGGGGTAGGGGTCGGCCTAGGAAAGGTTGGAGGGGGGGGTAAAGGAAGTTTTGTGTGCGAGGGCTTGGACTTCCAGCAAGCATGTGAGCGTATTTGATAGGAGTGAATGGAGGCATATGGTTTTAATACTTGACGGTTGTTGGAGTGTGAGCAAAGTAACATTTATGAAGGATTCAGGAAACGGCAGGCCGGACTTGAGTTCTGAGATGGGAAGTACAGTGCCGGCACTCTGAAGGAGGGTGTTAATGTTGCAGTTTTATAACTGTAGTGTAAAGCACCCTTCTGGCAAGACAGTGATGGAGTGAATGATGATGAAGTTTTTCTTTTGCCACCCTGCCTTGGTGGGAATCGGCCGATGTGTTAATAAAAAAAAAATATATACATCTTACGAGCCACTGTTTCGGACGTATATATACTCACAAATTCTAGCAGCTTCAAATCAAGCGGAGAAAGCTGGTAGGCCCACATATGAGAGAATGGGTCTGTGTGGTCAGTGTGCGCTGTATAAAAAATGCTGCAGCACGCAGTGCATAATGAGAGAGAAAAACTCTGACCGTTTTTTTGGATTAAACGCTGTCTTTGAGGTGTATTTTCGATAGTATTTTGGTTGTATTCTTTTTATGGTCTCATTTGATAGAATGGTAAACATACTACAGAAATATAGATGATTTTGATTAGTTTCATGATGAAAATGACCTTGAAATTGAGCTCAGAGTAGGGAAATGTTCGATTTTTGCAAATGTTCAAGAGTAAACAAATCATGCCACGTGTCCAATACACATCAATTGGTGAGTCTAATATTTTTCACAAGTGCACTGATATTATTTATACCATTTTTACAATAATGCAATAGTCTGCATAACTAAATCTTCTATTTTTTGTGTGAATAAAAATCAAAATAGAAAGCAAGAGTAATATAAGAGGGGCCTAAAGACGGACATAATGAACAGATAACATCTTATTTTATGCCAGGAATGTCTGCATTGTTTATTCTGGACCCTATTTTGAAATTGACAATTTTTTAATTTTGCATGAAATTATAAATCCCAATTTCTTGACCACTTTATTGGGTAGTTGAAATTGGTAAATTGGTGTTTTTGTACTCAATCGATAGAACAAATGGAGTTTCAAAGAAATAGCTATGCCCTTAACTGTCCAAATGTAGTTTCACGCTGTGCCTGCCAGCGCTCCAAATATTTTTTTTTTTTGTTTATTTTCACTGTCTGTCCCGAATTTTTGGCTTGCACGCCAGTGTCAGTCCCATAATACTATCCCAAAATCAGCAGCTCAAATCTAGTGGGAGAAAGCTGGAGGCCTGTTTGAGAAAATGGTCTGCATGCTCATGTGCCAGTAAAAAAAAATTGGGAGCCAGTGATGCATTGTGGGAAGCCATTTCAGTACACCTTGGTTACCATGCTTCACAAGAAATTCCTCACTCCGCGAATTGGGACTCTTCTTTCCCAAGTCATACTTCTAACACAGATTGAAGTGTCAGTGAAGATGAATCTATGGTTTTAAGGAGTTTGTAACCGAATGCAATGCCCAGAATACCAGAAATAGTGCTGAAAACCCAGACGATATTAACCTTCCACCAAAAGCTTAGACAAAGTGACTTATTTCAGGTGGGTGGGGAAAAATGGCATGGTTGGGGGGAAGACAGCATGGTTTGGGAAGGCGTATGGGTGGTGGGAAGGCATGGGTTTGTGTAAACATATTTTGTCAAAATGATGATAATGGTACGGTTACTTTGTTGCATACAATGAGTAGATATAAAAAGTGGACCTCGGTTATCGCCGTAACTGCTCCAGAAGCTCGACTTAAAACCAAATGGCTTATAACCGAAATAATATTCCATAAGAATTAATACGAAATACAATTAATCCGCTCCAGATAAAATATTCACAAAAATATTTTTTTAGCAGTTAAATCAGTATTACATACCTTTATTGAAGACTAATGCTGGCTTCTGGAAGATAGGAGGGAGTAGTGTTTGAAGGGAATCCTCCAAAAGGACTTCAGGTAATAAGTCCCTCTCTGGGTTACTTCCTTTGTCTTTTAATGCCACTAGACCAGCTTGAGAGTCACTGGATTCTGTCTAGAAACAACTGTCCAGAATGCTCTGTTTCTGGTGCCTCTTTAACATTTTCCTGAAGTGGACAAGGTTGTCCCCTAAACATGTTGCAGATATGGCTTGTTTCCAGCTTGGTCAGATGGTATTTCAACAAAACTTTGTAACCTATTCCACATTCCACACATTTCTTAACACTGAAGAAGGCACCCCTTCTTTCCTTTTCTCCTCCTTTTCTGAAGCAATTTCCTCAACTCTGACTGATAATGTTCCAGCTCTTGCAGCTCTTCCTTGTGGTCCTGACCAACTCTTCCACATCCTTGCCACTCACCTCCAACCTCAGGGGCTTGCCCAATGCCACAATACCTTCCACAACAGGCACAGGGTCGTCAGGGTCAGCCTCAAACCCTTCAAAATCCTCTGTTGACACAACCTGGCACAATGGTCTCTAAGCAGAGTTCAAAGTCCTTGAAGTCATTCTCCAAAGCCTTACCTATAAGGCTTATGCAGTTGTAGATATTGGAAGTGATTCTTCCAGAACTCTCTAAGGTCAATTGAGGTCCGAGGTCACTTCAAAGCACCCTTTTAAACACTGTTTTGTGTAGAGTTTTTGAAATTAGAAATGATCTGCTGGTCCATGGACTGAGAAGAGGAGTGGTGTAGGAGGCAAGAACTTCACTTTTATAAATTTAGTCCCTAAACATTTGGTCTTCCAAGTCTGGAGGATGTGCAGGAGCATTGTCCAGTACCAGGAGGCACTTGAGTCCCAAATTGTTTTCCTGAAGGTATTTTTTCACACTTGGTCCAAACACATCCCTCAACCCAATCTTTGAAAATTTGCCTGATCCATGCTTATGATTAGCTTTCCACATCACACAATCTTTTCTTTGGACATTGTGTTTCTTGAACACACTGGGATTTTCAGAGTGATACAGATGAAGGCTTCACTTTGAAATCCCCACATGCATTACTACACAACAAGAGAGTTAGCCTGTCTTTCTAGGCTTGTGTCCCCGGCAGTGCCTTTCCTCCTGCGTGATGTAGGTCCTGTTGGGCATTTTCTTCCAAAACCGGCCTGTTTCACACAATTAAACACGTTGGGTTTCAGATTTTCACTCCTTATGTAGTCCTGAAATCAGACATGCTTTCAGCAGCATGTTTGTCTGAACTGGCAGCCTCACCATGCCTACAACACTATATGCCACTACGCTTCTTAAATCTCTCAAACCAGCCTTTGCTGGCCCTAAATTCACACCACAGCACTTGTTCCAGGAGTTTTCTTCACAAGATCTCATGTAAATGCCTTGCCTTCTCACAAATAATAGACTCCATCACACTGTCTCCCACTATTTCTTTTTTTAATCCACAATAACAATAACTTTTCCATTTCTTTCATTATTGGTGACCTTGTCAGTTTCAAAAGCTACTCCTTTGGCAACATCAGCTCCTTGATTTGTTCTTTCTTTGCCAGATGGATGTTATAGTAGATATATATATATATATATATATATATATATATATATTTTTTATTTTTTTATTAAATCGGCCGATTCCACCCAAGGGAGGGTGGCAAAAGAAAAAAAATTTCATCATCATTCATTTATCAATGTCTTGCCAGAAGGGTGCTTTCCTCATAGTTTTAAAAAAGCAAAAATTAACACCCTCCCTTTAGAGTGCCGGGACTGTACTTCCCATCTCCAGGGAAACCCCAAATCCGCCTGCCGGTCTGAATCCCTTTTAAATGTTATTTTCCCCTCCCAAAAGCACCCGTATTAAAACCATATTCCCCCTTCATCCCCATCAAATACGCCACATGCTTGCTGAAGTCCAAGCCCTCGCACACAAAACTTCTACCCCTCCTCCAACCTTTCCCAGGCCGACCCCCACCCCGCCTTCCCCCACTAAGAATACACTCCCGAAGTCACTTGTCTCGCCCATTCCCCACATGTCCAAACCAATTTCAAAACCCCTCCTCAGCTCTCTGACAATCGCTTTTGGTAATCCCGCACCTCCCCTTCCAAACTCCAAATTTCCCCGATTATATTCACCCCCACACATTGACCCCAGACATGACATTCCACTGCCCAAGCCTTCTCCTCGGCAACATTCATCACCCATGCCACACCCATATAAGGGGTTGGGGTATAACTATATTTCTAAACATTCCCTTTTACTTCCATAAAGGTTTTTTTGTCTCCACAGACCCAAGTGCCCACTCACCCTTTCCCCATCAATTCTATGATTCACCTCATCCTTCATAGACCCATCCGCTGCCCCCTCCCAAATATTAAACATTCACCTCCTCCATACTCTCTCCCCCAAATCTGATATCCAATTTTTTCGTCACCTATTCTTTTTGTTATCCCCCATCACCTTTTTTCCTTTCCTATATTTACTTAAACCCTTCTTTACACACCCTACCAAATTATCCACCAACCTCTGACCCTTCTTCAGAATCTCCAAAAAGACAGTGTCATCAGCAAAAGCAACTGTGAAACTCCCACTTTGTATTTCTTTTTTTATCTTTTAGACCAACACCTTTTGCCAAGACCCTTGCATTCACCTTTTTTCACAACCCCATCTAAAAATTTATATTGAAAAAACCACGGTGACATCAAACATCCTTGTCTAAAGGCCCATTTTTTACTGGGAAATATCCCTTCCCCTCCTACACACTCTAACCTGGCCTCACTATCCTCAAAAAAACTTTCACTGCTTTCAGTAACCTTCCTCCTATTCCATACACCTGCAACATCTGCCACATTGCCCCCTATCTACCCTATCATACGCCTTTTCCAAATCCAAAAAATGCCAAAAACATTTTTTCCCTTATCCAAATACTGTTCCCCCAT
>WNWK01020792.1:0-15000 GCA_009830355.1 Cherax destructor | reverse complement strand
TTAATCGGAGAAATGACGACAAGAAACTTAACCTCACAGTTTGAGGAATAGATAGGACACGACAAGAGCGCCCCCCTCTTTCCACCATCTCCAAGGAAGGGAAGACAGTGGACCCGGTTAACAATTAAATCACATACATACCCTTTTTTGGGAAAACTAATGTTTGCTTCTGAAAGATAGGGAGAGGAAAAGGGATGCCACACATCAGTCCCTAACACCCAAGTTGCACCCACACCAGTCCACTAACACCTGGAAAACAAGCGAAATGTTTGCAAGGAATGAGCAGTTTCCTCACGTACCGAGAGACACAAACAAACTGGAAGCGCAAGCGGCCCCAGCCAGCGGGTTGACGCATCCACTATGGCCGCGAACTGGGAGCCGTAAACGGCCGGGCAACTAAGTTGGTCACAACAGGAACGGCCAGAAACCGAGGGTTCACTGTATTTCTTATTTATATAAGTGAATATTTCTTATTTATAAATTAAAGTGTAAATATTTTTATTTATAAATTAAAGTGTAAATATTTATTTATAAAATTATGCACATTGTCTGTGTGAAGTGTTGCGGTTTTCTGCTGCCATCCACCACAGCTATGGTCAGTGGCCCTATACCCAACAACAACAAACACACTACCACTCAGTCCTTCAGTCCTTACTGTAATACATGTTTTATTCATTCTAGAGTTATATCATAAGCTTCTGGCGTTATTAATATTGCTTATTATGTCATAATATGAATTGTGCTAGATAAGCTGTAGACTTGATATTATTGTCATATTGAAGGACTATTTTGTCCTGCCCCCAAAAAAACTCTCCCGACTCTCATCCCCAACAAGTCTTCAATAAAGGAAAAACTGTTTAACTGTTCATTTGCAATTATAATTAGTGCTTTATATTTATCTATGTAATCTGTAATGAAATAAAATTTACTTTATTTTACATTTCTCATTGTTTTCTGTAAAAACTATAGTATTTATTTTTTAAAAAAAATTAAATTTTTTGGTGAATTTTTTTGGGTGGAACGGAAATAAGGTTCACTTTCAAAGTCTTAATGCTAGCTCCCAAAGGGGTTATGCCAACCCCGGGGTCCACTGTATTCCTCTTTTTTCATTGTTTGGGCACTGTACTGTAAAGGTGTCAGTGTAACTCATAATCTTTAAACAAGAATGAGGTTGAAGGCAGTGGAAATATCTTTAAAAGATTATTGTTGGTTTTGAATATTATGCAGAGAATAATGAAATACAAATTAGATGAGTGTTGTGTGCAAAGATCATAACTCAAAAAAAATTTAAATAAGTTCATGTTGAGATGGTTCATCATTGAAAAGCAATGAGCAAGGTAGGTTGATAAAAGAGTATGCAAATTGAGGTAAATACAAAAATTCATGGTATATCTGGTTTACAGTATGGGTTTATGGGAAGTATGTTGAATGTAAATAAATGGTGGGAAGTATTCTCTCTGATTTGACATGCTGTTGTAGTGAGAACTGTGCTGTAATATCTATTTATGGATCCAAAGAACATAAGTAGAGTGGTATTTACCTTGGGAATTGTACTGTATCTACAAATTGGTTAAAAAGACACGTGAGAAAACACTAAAGCATTTCGCTAATGGAATTTTTATCACTTCTAAAAAGAAAGGTTGAAAATAACAGTATAAAAAGGCTGGAAGAAAGGTGTGATGGTCATATAGGATCAAAACATGCAGTTGATGGGTTTTTTGAGATGAGGTTATGTAGACAATGAGGCCTCATAATTGTTGTTTTGGGATGTGGGTTTGGGGTTTTTGCTTTATTTAAACCCAAAGAGTATCATGTACCCAATGTTCTTTTTAAAATTTTTAGCTTCCATTTATTTTCCCATGGTGTTGGTGATGGCAATTAGCGAGGCTTCTAGGCATCATCAGCATCAAGATAATGTTCATGAGGACGAGTTGTGCCTCTTTCCCAACATCAGTTACTGAGGAGTTTCTATGGGGGAGACAGATTTTCTTTAAGGTGTCCTTGAAACTGTATTGAGCAATGCCTGTTTGGGTTTTGCTGGGGTTAGCTTATGCCTTGAGTCTTCATTTTTGTCTTCATCCAGGACTGCAGAAAAAACACAGGCTGTCTTCAGTAAATCCCACACAAAATTTTCCCTCTGAACAAGTCATAGTGCCCCCTTTTGTGGTAATGTTATTTAAAACCCGCTAATGCTTGTTAGGATCATGTTTCCACCATGAATCTCCTCCATCAAAGACCCTACACAGCAAATCCTGGACCCTAGCCCAGCGGGGATCTACACCATATCCTGTGGACACTGTTCCCAAGAAATATACGGGAAAAAAAAGGCAGAAATTTTTCAGTCCACCAAAGTTAACATTGAAGTGCCTGAAACAGGGACCATTTAAAAGAATGCCTCTGTCCTCCACAGGACTTTTGATGAATTAAACGACGTTTTTCCCCTCACTGAACACCATCTTAGATACAAACAGTACCTATAAGCCTTCTAATGGCTATCATTGACACCATGAAACATAATACGGGAAGCAACAATATTTAACCGTTAACTGCCCAAAATGATTACGTTCACTTGCCCACGTTCAAATTTTTAAAAAAAAATCAATTAACCCTTTCAGGGTCCAGAGGCCAAATTTCAATGGGGGGCCAGTGTTCAAGAAAATTTGAAAAAAAAATTTTTTTTTTCTTACAAAATTAAAGATAAAAATTTTTTGGAAGTGATGAAAAAAAAAATAATTTCCGATCAGTAGTTACCGAGATATAGAGGCATAAGTTGCCCCCAATGCCAGGTGGCTAACACCCGGGTTTTCCATAAAGTCGCTTTTTTTTATTTTACTTTTTTGTTACTTTTTTTTTTTTTCAATTTTTTTTCCAGTAATTTTTGTGGCCTGTGAGACCAATAAAATTATAATGTAAAATTTTACACTCATTGTTTTCCCAAAAAAAATGCAATTTGTTTATCATTATTTTTTTTTACAAAACTTGTTTACAAGTTTATTGTAAAAAAAATAATGATGAAAATATTAGTGTGGTATTGTGTTGAATACAACGGTACCAAAAGTATTATATTGTAATGTACCATATGGTAATTACATAAAATGTATCATATGGCTGTACAATATAGTACCATATGGTACAATGGAACCATATGGTACAATGTTTATATGGTCCCAAAGTACCATATGGTACCTGGTACGGGTACCATATGGGGCAGGTTTTTATATGGAAGGGACCAAAAGGTAAAATAAGGGGTCCCAATGGAAATAAGTCCCCGACTTTTTGGGGTTTTCCTAGGATCTTTCACATATGCTGTTTCATTGGGCTGGTGCAGCGTGCTGCATGTTGTGGCACCATATGGTACATTGTACCATACGGTACTGTTGTATTCAAACAACTGCACTAATATTTTTATCATTATTTTTTTTATGTTATAATTTTATTTTATATTTACAAATGTACAGTGACTGGACATGTTTTAGAGGGGGATGATGAAGCGCTTTTTGTTGGAAACTGCGCGTCAATGTATTTACCCAACACTACTGCTGCGCCAGTGCCTTGAGACCAACACTCACTGCTGTGCCAGTGCCTTGAGACCAAAACTCACTCACCCCTGAGCTAGTGCCTCCTTCCCCCAAACCCAATTTACTGACCATAGGGGACGGGGGCCATATGCTGTCAGTGTTTACTAATTAGCACTACTGACAATGGTACAGGGTACCATAGGGTACTTTGGGTACAGGTTACCATACAGTACAGGGTACCATACAGGGGTTCCATATGATACAGATACGGGGATCCCTATGGAAATAAGTCCCCCTTGATTTTTTTGGGTTACCCTAGGATCATTCCACATATGCTGCTATGTATGAAAATTTCCATGCAACTGTATTTTTTACACCTGAATAAACTTACCGCCATGTGGAGTCGTAAGTTTATTCAGGTATACACAAATACATTTAAATATATTTATCATACATAGCAGCATTTTTTGGGAAACCTAGGATAACCCAAAAAAGTCGAAATTTTCCAATGGGGTTTCCCTTCCCTTTAAACCATATGGTATAATGTCCCATATGGTGAACAGGGTTTACCATATGGTACAATGTACCATATGGTGTAACATGGTGTACCATATGGTACAGCCATTGGTACCATTGCACCATATCCCATTGTATGTTTGGTACCATTGTACCATATGATCCTCTTTAACCCTTTCGGGGCCCAAGGGGGCCCCAAACTCGTTCTCAGGGTCCAAAAATTTTAAAAAAAAAAAAATATTTTTTTTTTGGAAATGATAGAGAATTTTTTCCTTTCAGAACCCAAAAATTTATGAAATGTGATAAAAACCCTTAACGGAATTATGTTTTTCCGGTTATTGGTATGGATGACTTTTTACGCATCGGCGATTTCGCCCACTTTGAGCCCTATTTTTTGGAAAATTTCAATTTTCAGTCTACTAAAATTATAGCTATTTCGCTGAACTCCATTTCTTCTATCGATTGTGTACAAGAAACCGCCTATTTACCAATTACAACTACCCAAAATTTGTGGTCAGAAAATGGCAAATTTGGACCTTTTACACAAATTTCAAAAGATGCCAATTTCAAAATAGGGTCCAGAATAAACAAGGCAGACATTCCTGGCACTAAAATAACATCTTCCGTTTATTAGTCAAGTTTCCAGGCCCCTCTTTTCATTACTTTTTTATCATTTTGAAATTTTTATTCTCACAAAAAAATAGAAGATTTACTGTTATGTATACAACTGCCCTTGTAAAAATGGTATAAATAATATCAAAGGGATTTGTGCATGAATATTAGACTCGGGCCCGTTGATGTGTATTGGACTCATGGTGTGATTTGTTTACTTTTTGAAATTAAAAAATCAAACATTTTCGGTACTTTGGGGCTTTAATTTCAAAGGACAGTGGTACCTCGACTTTGATATTTTTTTTTTCCAGAATGCTGTTTTAAGTGCCATTACCAAACAATTTTTCCCCATAAGGAATGATGTAAAATGAATAGTTTCCCTTTTTGACCCCCCAAAAATTTCAATTTTCAAAAGCATTTAAAAAAAAAAAACTTACCCCAAAAAAGGGGGAGTTTGGGGACCATCGTAAGTCGAGGTACCACTGTACTTGTCATTGTCAAACTAATCAAAATCATCTCTATTTCTGTAATATATCTTCCATTCCCCCCAAATGAGACCAAGAAAAAGAGAATACATCAATAAATACCATACGAAAATAGACTGCCCAAAATCGCTTTTTTTAAAAACCCAAAAACACGGCCCGTTTTTTTCCTCATTATGCCCGTGTGGTGTAGGAATTTTTTTTTAATTTCGACAATGCCCCCAAGACCCATTCTATCACATCTAGGCCTAACAGCCTGTTTCTGCTTGATTTGAGGGCTAGAATTTAGGCAACTAGTACGTCAAAAAAGGGCGTAGCCATGGTACGTCAAAAACCCCCGGGCTAAACAGACATCAATAACCCTAAAAGGGGTTTAAATTTAAACCCCTTTGGGGGTCGACACCCCCTTTTCCCCAAAACCGTTTCAGGGTAAAATTCAAAAAAAAAAAATTTTTTTCTTATGAAATAATATTTTTTTTCTAAATCTAAATAGCAAACAAAATTTTTTTCAATACTTACCGAGATATGAAGGGGGTTCACTGAAATTAAACCCGCTGTCGGCAACATCACTGACTTCCGGTCACCCGGTAATTATTTATTTTGTTTTTTCCATTTTTTTCTTTTTTTTTTCTTTTTTTTTTTTTCCAAGTAATTTTTGGGGCCTGGAGAAAATAGATTTTTGGTATTATTCACTTGTTGAAATAAAAAAGCTCCACAAACACTGTTGTCATTATATTGTTTACAAAAATGTTTACCCCCGATCAATATATAATGTTTATTATTTTTGTCTATAATTTATACAGCCACGGGACATGTTTCTAGAAGTTCTGCAGCCTGTGGAAGTCTCGAAACATGGTTCCATCATGGGGGGCACACACACACATAAAACGGTGTCTTTTGTTGTGGGCGTTTTTGAGTGCACAGACAAAACACCTCTTCGGGCCTTTTCTTGCAAGCAGTAGCAGGCTTTTTTGAAAGTGTTCACCAGGCCTGCAGAGGGTGGGTGTTGATCAGTTCGAGGAGTTGTTCTACTGCAGGTGTTGTTACTTGGTACTTGAAATTTGTCTGATGACAGACAAACAAAACTGACCATATGGGGGTTTTTTTCAGGTCTTCAATTATAAATTATAAGTTTCACATGGAAATGTCCACAAGAAAAAAAAGAGTTTTATGTACCTTTTATAATTTTCAAAAAACAGAAACCCAATCTGCATGTCACATTTGTCCACTGAATGCATATTGAGAGTGTAGTTCATTACAGCTGCAGGTTTTGGGATGGGTTCATTGGTTTTCTATTCAGCCTGCCAGTGTCTGTCATTTCTTTTGGTGAACTGATGACAACAGTGTGACATCTCGTTTGTAACCAAATGCCATGATGTCTTGGCAGCAAACGCCTGCATCACCCTCGGCCCGTTAAACCCTTCATATTTTACTTTGCACGCATTCCGCACACACTGTCATGTTCACTAAAAAATCACTGAGAAAGGGCTTGTGTACCAGTTATCAGTATAAAATTTTGCCTTACCAAGATAGGCCCATCATTTTTAACCACATCACCAGAGATCCCCAATAACTTCCGGAGAAAATTTTTGTTTCCAGTGTAACAATAATGTCCAAACAAGACCTGTAGCAATCCAAAAAATAAAACAACTTTAACCAAAAGCGTTTCCTTTTTTTTTGGTTATACTGCTTGAACGACAGTCTACCTTAAAAAAACGACCATCAATAACAAGTTTCCTGAAGGGATAAAATACATATTGAATTTCTGTTTCAGATACATAAACACATTTCTAATCTTATATAACCTGTCTTTTCCAGGCCGGGTTTTTGTCTGAGAAAATGAGTACGTAATAGTAGCACAAATCTATTCACTGGTATTTCACAAAAGAGGGGGTTGCAATGAGGCAGTCTGTCAAGTTGATTTGACACTGTGCTTATACACATGTGGCATAAAATTTGGCAAACAAAGATACATTTCAGCCACAGTTGTCCCCCCTTCCCACTGGTGTAGACGTGATCCTGGTGAAAGAATCGTGTTTGGTGGTGTAATCGGATCTGTTGCTTTCCCTGACAATAATTTCCACGGGGAAAAATGGGAAAAATTCCAGCAGTGGCATTGTTCCCAAGGAAAGATGGCCCTAGTCCACTTTCTTTCATCAAAGTGATGGGGATTGGGGAAAAAAGTCAGCTTCCTGCCAATCCCCGGTGCGGCCCCGCTGGTGGGGGCTGGATATTGACAGGGGGTTGGGAGGGTGGTGGTTGTGGATGTGTTTTGGGGTGGGTGGGTGAGGGGGTGACGAGCGGGTGGGAGACTGGCCCACTGCTGGTGCCTGATGGTACCGCCACACAACCACCACCATCTGATGAGAAATTTTTCATCCCCATTGTAACAATACACCTTCATTTTTATTCACTTCCGTTGTATGCCCACGGGGTGTACTCCCAGATGTCTCCTTACCCTTGGAACAGCATATGGCACACTTCCAAGGGAAAACCATCATATACACCTTCACTGGAGAATATTCCATTCACTCTCGCTACTGGAACTGTTTTGAAGAGCTTGGAGTTCATATTACTATCACTATCATCACCATTGCTCACTTGAGTCCTGGGTATGAGTAAATAAAATTTTCCTTCGTTTTGGTACAAGTGAACGTGAACAAGACGCCAAACACTGAGGTGGAAGGTTGTGGGTGTCGGGGTTTTTCCCCACTATTACCTTTAGGTTCATTATTTTTTTGGGCACAAACTCACCAAAACCCTGAATTCATCTTCACGACACTTCCATCTGTGTTTGAATTACTTGGGGAAAAAAAAGTCCCCCGCCGAGGAGTGAGCTGTTTTTTCCGCGAGGCATGGTGTCAAAATCTGAAATGGTGTTCCCACAATGCCCCCTGGCGCCCTTTTTTTTTGCGCACACTGACCCCCGCCCCTTCTCTCACATGTAGGCCACCAGCTTTCCCGCCGATTTTAAGGTGCTGAATTTGCAAGACGGGCACCCTGGCTTCAATGACGTACTATCGGACCGACCCCCAAAAGGGTGGGGGTTCTTGTCGTGGTAAAGGGCTTCGGCTGAGGAATTGGACCTCTTGGTCTTCTTCCTCAGACCAACCTAATACCCCCCAAACCCCCCTTTCCCTTTTCCCCTCTTCCCCCTCCTCCCTTTCCCTTCCTCCTCCTCCTCATCCCTTCCTTATTTCCTTCCCATTTTTCTCCTGGGAGCTTCCCCCCACAGGCATTCTAGTTCCTAGGTAGGGGGGAAATTTTACCCTGGTGTTTCCCCCCGTTGAGGCTTGGGGGTGGTGGTTTGCCGTGAATCTGGATCACCCGGGGGGTTTCCCATCCTTCTCCGGTCTCCCCGGGGGGGCTTTGGGTATCTTTGGGCGGGGTGTATCTCTGGAGGCCACTTTTCGGTTCCCGGGGGGGGACCGAAGGGGGTATGCTTTTGGGGGGATTCCCGCCCCCTTTTTTTCCGCCAGGAGCTCGGTGGGGGGAGGTTTCTATCCCGGACGCTGGTTTACTGGCATGAAGGGTAGGGGGCACGGGTTCCATGCATCATCTGCCCCCCTTCGGGGGTTGAGGTCCCTTGGGGCAGAGGGTGATTTACGCCCTTTCATTCCTCCCAGGGGCTATTCCCCCATGTTCCCCCCTTTTTTTTTTTTTTTATTTTTTTTTTCTTCTCTTTCTTTTTTTTTTTTAAAAACAAAAGAAAAAAGAAACCTAACCATGGATGCCCTAGCCCATGAACCAACCATGGATGCCCCAAACTAGAAACCCACCTTTGGGCCCCCCCCTGATACTGCCCAGCGCCCCGCCTCGAAGGACAACACTTCACATCTCTAATACCCTGTACCTCTTGCTGGTTGGGTTTGTCACCTTTAGGGCCGGGGGTTTCCCACCGGCCCTTTTTTACACATCTGACCTTCACTCTTCTCTGACCTTGATTCGGGCCCCCCTCGACGGTCGGCAATTTTTGGGCGCGCCCGCACCCCGGGGCCACCCCCCGGGCCCACATCCAAAAGCCAAGACCCCCATGAATTCACACTTCCTTCAGTTCATTTCAGAAACGACCGCACCCCGCCTTTAAACACTTTTTTTCAACCACTCAATGGAAAAAATTTTTTACTCTAAGACTGACTACTCCAACTACCCATCTTTCTGATCATATATTGGGAAAACCCCCCCCATGAAAAGATATCTCATTTCACGCCTTAAGATCGGCACCGATCATCAGGCCAAATGCTGGCCAAGCTCGTGATCTTTCTCTTCCGACCATAGATACTATTCCTATCACTATTGACAAGCATTTTTCTTTAATTTTGTAGTGGTACTGTCATTTTCCCCACACCATTGCCCAATGGAATTTCCAGACATGTGGTGATGACTTTTTGGGCAGCTTGAGCCCAAGAACTCCTATCCTTAAGGTTGACACTTTTGTCCCCCTCAAAGCAAGCGTTATCCTTGCAATATAGCTCGTTAATGTTTGACTGCCGTGAACTCCCACCTTCAGTCTACATTGCAGGTCAAAGTTTTCAAATTTGAAAAGGGGACCCCCCCACCAACAGTGTAGTAACTGCTGGCGTTTTTTGGTATTGGGGCCATAAAAAGCCCAGTCTGTGGTGCCGGGGCACTAGTCCTTCTTTACTTTCCTCTGTTAACCCCTTTTATTTTTTGGTCGATATACGTCTTACGGGCCCGTGTTTATATATATACTCCCAAAATTTTAGCGGCCTCAAATCAAACGGGAGAAAGCTGGAGGGCCCCCATATGAGAGAATGCGTCTGTTGGGCAGGGGCTCAGTACAAAAAAAACCTGCAGCTGCAGTGCATAATGAGAAACAAAAAAATCCGACCATGTTTTTGGAATAAAACCCACTTTGAGGTGTTTTTTAAGTATTTATGGTTGTATTTCTTTTTCGTGGTCTCATTTGATGAATGGAAAACATATTACAGAAATAGAGATGATTTTTATTAGTTTCATGATGAAAACGATCTTGAAATTGAGCTCAAATTGGGAAATGTTGATTTTTTCCAATGTTCAAAGTAAACAAATCATGCCACTCCCCCCAATACACATCAACTGGTGAGTCAATATTCTTTCACAAGTGAAGATATTTTTTATACCGATTTAATAATGCAATGTCTATAACAAAAAATTTTCCTTTTTTTTGGGGAATAAAAATCAAAAAGAAAGCAAGGTAATATAAGGGGGGCCTAAAGACGTGACTAATGAACAGATAACATTTTTTTTAGTGTCAGGAATGTCTGCATTGTTTATTCTAGACCCTTTTTTGAAATTGACATTTTTTTTTATTTTGCATGAAATTAAAATTGAAAATTTCTGACCACTTTATTGGGTAGTTGAAATTGGTAAATTGGGGTTTCTTGTACTCAATCGATATAACAAATGGAGTTCTAAAGAAATAACTATGAGTTTGGTCGACTGAAACAATGGAATTGGCCTAAAAAGGGGGAAAGTCGGGGAAAGCCAATGCGTATATGTCGCTGACATCGCTAACTTTGTGAGAGCGTAATTTTGTAAGTTTTCCATCAAATTTATACTTTGGTGTCATTACAATCTGGGGCCCTTTTCATTTCATAAGAGAAAATAATTTTTTTTTTTTTTTCCTTTTTCAAATAGAATGACAGTTTCAGAATGGGGTCCACAGTCAAAGGGACGTCAGAGGCACATCCCTCGTACTCCCCCCGGTCAGGTTTATCTAAATGAGCGGGAAATCCGTTGTCTCAAAGAGGCAGAAGGCTTCTCATATGCTATGGCCATCTCTCATCCCCTTAAAGGGGAGATTTCCCTATTTCCTATTCACGCGTTGCAAACGTCCCCCCACTTCGGGGATCCCGACTCTCGACTTCCTCTGTGGTTACAACATCCTCCGTCCCCCCGGGAACCCTTTTGCTGTTCCTGGCCCGAGGTCCCTACCTCAGCATCCCCTGTCCACTCCCCTTTCCCCCACCACTCGCACATTTCTGTCTACACGCCTCATCCCCCACCTAAGTCTCAGCACCCCCTTTTCTCATTCCGGCAAAAAATCTCTTTGCTGGGTTCTTTGCCCCCGACTATTTCTGTAACGAGTGTGGAGGTTCATCCTCCTCCTGTAAATACCTTCACCCCCGTCCCCCCCAAGTTCCTTCCTGACTTCCACCCCCAGGCCACTTCCACCCCTGTCCCCCCAACCCCCTTCGACTTTTTCCCTTTTCCCTCTTCTCGCCCTCTACTTTAGTACAGTCTATAGTCCCCCGGGTTGCTCACTCTCCTTCCTTTTTTAATGTGCCCCACATTTGCATCTTTGTCTTCCGAAAATCTAAGCTTCCAGAATTTTTGAAGTCTGGAACATTGATGGACACCGCTCCACCTTCGGTTCCTCCTCCTCTCTTTCTCCACACCCCCCCCTTTCCCTTTCCCAACGTCCCCCCCTTCTCTGATTACGAGTCTTCCTGCCTCCACACATGGACTTTTTTAACCCTAGTCCAAAATACCCCTTTAAACCCACTTCTATCTTTTTCTCTATAAATCATGGCTTTTTTGCAATGGAATATTTAGGCCTCAGGGGGAACCGGGTGAGCTTCAGGTGTTTCTCTCCCAGTTTTCCCCTGTTTGGGGTCTTGTTTGCAAAAACCCCCAAATTTCAACCTTTTATCCGGCCCCTTTTTAGGCTATGATTTGTTATATTCATCGGGCCCTTTTTTCCCATGGGAAACCTTTCAAAGTGCCTTTTATACGCAGTTCCCGCGCTCTATGATCATTCTTCTCTCTTACACCCTGCCCGATCATAATAAGTGGTATACACTCCTTTTATCTCCCCTTCGCGAGCATTGACTATCCCAGATGTTGATTTTCTGGTTTCTTCCTTGCTCCCCCCCTTCTATTACAGTAACCGTCATTTAGCACAAGATTATGTTGCACGTTAGGGGTTTACGATTGAAGAATTGGGCACATTTTATCTAACACAACGTAAAATGATATTCAGGCGGGAAGGGAAAAAAATTTGACGCACGGCCCCTGGAAATTATCGAGTCAGTGGGGGTCCTACTGGGGGTGGCCACATCAAGTGTTTAATGTGACAAGACAAGTGTTTTCGGGAAGAAAATCCCAACACGCTTGTATCAGTCAGCAGAAAAAGTGCCCCGGGTTTCAAGGAGCAAAGGACGTTCCCCTTGCTCCTTTGCGGTAATGCATCGGTGATTTCAAGTGTAAGCCCATGTTTATTTACTGCCTAAGAATCCTCTGCTTTGGGGAAAAAGGGAATTTGTTTTCCTTTCCCCAAAAACTGTAATTTTAAAGGTATAAAAACAAAAAGATTATCATACATAGCGCATATTTTAGAGTGGAAAACCCCAAAATAAGTCAGACAGAATTAATAAGTCACTGATTTTTTTGGGTTATCCTAGGTTCTCTACACTTTGTGCATGATAAATTTTTGTAACTGTATCTGTTTCTTGAATAAACACTTAAGTTGGGGAAGGAAAAAAATTTCATTTCCTAAAGGGGCCGTCTTGTTGGGGATCAGGGGGGAGACTACCCCGTCCCCAGCCCCCCCCCGACACCCCCCCCACCATTCGTAGTTCATACACGTTCAGTCCACTGCACAAGCTAGCTTGTTTGTGAAGAAGAGGGGCGTGAATTGTGTTTTGATCTTTAAATTACTTATTTTGCTAAGCAATCATTACACCCAGTAGGCATCCAGTGTTTAAAAGGGACGGGAAAAGGAAAAGCATTTGTCTTAGAATTAACGAAAAAAACAAAGATATTAGAAAAGACATCCCGTGGCCGAATAAAGTGTTTTTGTACGAAAAAAGGAAACATGTTTGTGTGACTGACGCTGGACTGACTTACTGCTTGACTGACTGACTGAATGACTTGACTGATTTCTAATGATTGACTGACTTACTGAATGCTTGACTGACTTACTGAAGCGCTGACTTACTAAATGACTTGACTGACTTACTGAATGCTTGACTGATTTACTAAATGATTGACGACTGACTGACGCACTTGACTGACTTACGACGCTTGACCGCTTACTGACGACTTGACTGATTCTACTGATTTACTGACTGAACTGACGAGCTTGACTGACTTACTGATTCTTACTTGACTGATTACTGACTGCTTGACTGATTTACTGACGCTTGACTGACTTACTGCTATTGCTGAAAGCTGACTTGACTGACTTATGACTGACTTGACTGACTTACTGACTGACTTGACTACTGGACAACGCACTGACTGACTTGACTGACTTACTGACTGCTTGACTGACTTACTTGACTGACTTGACTGACTGACTTACTGACTGACTTGACTGACTGACTTACTGACTGATTTGACTGACTTAAACTTACTGACTACTTTGACTTAATGATTTCTGAATGACTTGATGATTAATGAATGACTTGACATTTACTGAATGATTTGACTGGCTTACTGAATGCTTAGACATAAAATGACTTAAAGTTAGACCTCAGAAACCATCGACTTCAGTTCCAGAACCTCTACTATCCACCCAGCCCAGGGGGCCCAAAGCATAACTCTCCACTCTTCACAATCATCCACAAACACCAGCCCCACAATTTAAGGTAAATACTATTATTTGTTACATTTGGTCTTTAAAAGTAAAAAAAACATAATACATCAGATAATGAACAACAATTAATATTCACTTTTATTTTTGTAAGATCTGTTTGGGCTAAAAAAAATTGTTTTGGTTTTTTTGGGGGCTCCCGGGAAAGTAACCCTATTTTTCCCATCGTTCTTTTAATTATATAACACGAAAAAAACCATTTTTCAGGAACCTAACTATCGTGCTAAATGAGACTACTGTACTTGGGGATTTTAACGCACACCCTTTTTTTGGGAGGGGCGCACTGTGACTCCTGTGGGGTTTAGTTTGAGGCATTTTTGCTTCTCTCCCCCCCATTTTTACGGGGCCCACCCCTTTTTATCCCCGAACTCATTCTTTCTCATGCATCGATCTTTCCATCTGCTCTTCATCAACTGTCCTTGACTTTACCCGGGTTCCCGGGCTTTCATGATACGATCATTTCCCCAAACATCCTTAGGTCCCCTTAATTCTCCACCTCATCGAGCCCACGCTGGCAATTTGACTGGGCAAAAAGGGACCTTTTTCCACATCTTACTGCCTTTCGGGGTCCTTCCCTCCCCATTGATGAGGTTTACATCTCTTTTGTCCCCCGTCTTCCCCAGCTTCAATTCTATCCCCAAACCCCGAGCAAGCATTCTCAAAATGTGTGCCTTGGTGGTCTCCTGCTTGTGCTCGGGCAGACGTTTTAAAAGGGGTTGTGGGGCAGGTATCGGATAACAGAACCACAGAGAGACTCCTTGATTTTAAGCAGAAGAGAGCAATTGCTCGCCTGTCAAAATGACGCTAAACACACTTGCTGGGGGATTATTTACGGTCACCCCGCCAGGAGTGCAGTCTGGAAAAATTGGGAAATTGAGGGTCTCCCCACCCTGCTCCTGTTCTTCAGGGCTGTCGAAAATAGCACACCCCCTTGCCGTTTCCACTGAAATTGGTAATCATCTGGTCCGCATTTTCAGGGGGCCCCTCTATGCCCCCCCTTTTTTTTCTAAATCTGCCCGTGAGTTTAAAACCCAAGATTTTTTTTCTTCAGAGAAGAATTTATAAATTTTCCTTTTTCCCTTTAAAAACTGGAGGCAAACACCTTGCCATATCGGAGTCCAGAAGGTACATATTCGAGCAACATTTCATCAGTCTGTCTTACTGTCCTCTTTAAAATCTTTAATCTTATATGGTCGCAAGGGTTATTCCCAACTGTAAAACTGCTAATGTTTTCCCTTTCGGCCGGGTACTACGGGACATGATACCCCTCCTA
>WNWK01020791.1:0-35173 GCA_009830355.1 Cherax destructor | reverse complement strand
ACACTGGCATGCTCCAGCAGTGTACCTAACACTGGCAGGCTCCAGCAGTGTTCCTAACACTGGCAGGCTCCAGCAGTGTACCTAACACTGGCAGGCTCCAGCAGTGTACCTAACACTGGCAGACTCCAGCAGTGTACCTAACACTGGCAGGCTCCAGCAGTGTACCTAACACTGGTAGCCTTCAGCAGTGTACCTAACACTGGCAGTCTCCAGCAGTGTACCTAACACTGGCAGGCTCCAGCAGTGTACCTAACACTGGCAGGCTCCAGCAGTGTACCTAACACTGGCAGGCTCCAGCAGTGTACCTAACACTGGCAGGCTCCAGCAGTGTACCGAACACTGGCAGCCTCCAGCAGTGTACCTAACACTGGCAGGCTCCAGCAGTGTACCTAACACTGGCAGCCTCCAGCAGTGTACCTAACACTGGCAGCCTCCAGCAGTGTACCTAACACAGGCAGGCTCCAGCAGTGTACCTAACACTGGCAGGCTCCATCAGTGTACCTAACACTGGCAGGCTCCAGCAGTGTACCTAACACTGGCAGGCTCCAGCAGTGTACCTAACACTGGCAGGCTCCAGCAGTGTACCTAACACTGGCAGCCTCCAGCAGTGTACCTAACACTGGCAGCCTCCAGCAGTGTACCTAACACTGGCAGCCTCCAGCAGTACAGAGTCATCAGCATCTCAGTAACAAGACTCTTATAACAAAGGTGTCAACGAGATGGATAAACATTGATCCTTCTGTGGAGATGGAGGGGGAGAGAGAGGGAGGGAGGGAGAGAGGGAGGCAGGGAGAGAGGGAGGGAGGGAGAGAGGGAGGGAGGGACGTACGGAGGGATGTTAGGGAGAGGGGTAATTCTAAATGGAGATATTTAAGAGGCAGGGAGCATGGGTACTGAGATTCACTTAGGTTACCACTTGCTTACTCTTGGTTCAGTGGTTCACGTACGTGTCATTAAGAGTAAGAGCACTCTCAAGTTCGTCTGGTGGTAGTGGTTGTGGGGTTGTGGTAGCGGTTGTGGTTGTGAGGTTGTTGTTGTGGGGTTGTGGTAGCGTTGTGGTTGTGAGGGATGTTGTCGTGGGGTTGTGGTTGTGAGGTTGTTGTTGTGGGGTTGTGGTTGTGAGGTTGTTGTCGTGGGGTTCTAATTGTGGGGTATGATTGCGGGGTTGCAGTTTCCTAATGCTGAGAAATGTTCTATTTGTGGCTTCATTAGAGACGAAGTAAAGGAATCCCCTTCTGTAATGTGTACTCACCTAATTGTGGTTGCAGGGGTCGAGACTCAGCTCCTGGCCCCGCTTCTTCGCTGTCCGCTACTAGGTCTCTGCTCTCCCTGCTCCTTGAGCTTTATCATACCTTGTCTTAAAACTATGTATGGTTCCCGCCTCCACTATATCTTTCTCTAGACTATTCCACTTCCTGACTTCTCTGTGGCTGAAGAAATGCTTCCTAACATCCCTTTGACTCATCTGAGTCTTCAGCTTCAAGTTGTGTCCCCTTGTTTCTGTGTTCCCTCTCTGGAACATCCTGTCACTGTCTACCTTGTCAATTCCCCGCAGTATTTTGTATGTCGTTATCATGTCTCCTCTGACCCTTCTTTCCTCCAGTGTTGTTAGTCCTATTTCCCTCAACCTTTCTTCATAGGACAGACCCCTGAGTTGTGGAACTAACCTTGTCGCAAACCTTGCACTTTCTCTAGTTTCTTACGTGCTTGACCAGGTGTGGGTTCCAAACTGGTGCTGCATATTCTAGTATGGGCCTGACGTACACGGTGTACAGTGTCTTGAACGATTCCTTGTTAAGGTAACGGAACGCTAATCTTAGGTTTGCCAGTCGCCCATATGCTGCCGCAGTTATCTGGTTGATGTGTGCCTTCCGGAGACGTGCTTGGCGTTATACTCACCCCAAGGTATTTCTCCTTTACCGAGGTTTGTAGCCTTTGTCCGCCTAGCCTGTACTCTGTCAGCGGTCTTCTTTGCCCTTCTCCGATCTTCATGACTTTGCATTTGGTGGGATTGAATTCGAGAAGCCAGTTGCTAGACCAGATGTCAAGCTTGTTCAGGTCTCTTTGAAGTCCTGCTTGGTCCTCTTCCGATGTGATTCTCCTCATTAATTTCACATCATCTGCGAACAGAGACACTTCTGAGTCTATCCCATCCGTCATGTCATTTACATATACCAAGAATAACACTGGTCCTAGGACTGACCCCTGCGGTACACCGCTCGTCACAGGCGCCCACTGTGATACCTCATCACGCACCATGACCCGTTGTTGCCTCTCTGTGAGGTATTCCCTGATCCATTCCAGTGCCCTTCCTGTTATACACGTTTGGTCTTCCATCTTCTTTACTAATCTCATGTGAGGAACTGTGTCGAAGGCCTTCCTGCAGTCCAGGAAAATGCAATCAACCCACCCTTCTCTCTCTTGCCTTACCTCTGTTACTTTATCATAGAACTCTAGGAGGTTTGTTACACAGGATTTGCCTTCCCGGAATCCGTGCTGTCTGGTGTTTATTATCCTGTTCAGCTCGAGATGCTCCACCATTCTTTTCCTGATGATTTTCTCCAGGACTTTGCACACTATACACGTAAGTGACACCGGTCTATAGTTTAGTGCCTCTTTTCTGTCTCCTTTTTTAAAAATGAGGACTACGTTGGCCTTCTTCCATACCTCAGGTAGCTGCCCAGTTTCAAGGGATGTGTTGAATATTATGGTAAGTGACACACTCAGTACCTCAGCTCCTTCCCGAAGAACCCACGGGGAGATATTGTCCGGACCCATCGCCTTTGACGTATCAAGGTCACTGAGTAACTGTGTGTGTGTGTGTGCTCACCTAGTTGTGCTCACCTAGTTGTGGTTGCAGGGGTCGAGACATAGCTCCTGGCCCCGCCTCTTCACTGGCCGCTACTGGGTCACTCTCCCTGCGCCATGAGCTTGATCATACCTCTTCTTAAAGCTGTGTATGGAACCTGCCTCCACTACATCGCTTCCCAAGCTATTCCACTTCCCGACTACTCTGTGACTGAAGAAATACTTCCTAACATCCCTGTGATTCATCTGAGTCTTCAACTTCCAACTGTGTCCCCTTGTTGCTGTGTCCCATCTTTGGAACATTCTGTCTCTATCAACCTTGTCAATTCCTCTCAGTATCTTATATGTCGTTATCATGTCCCCCCTATCTCTCCTGTCCTCCAGTGTCGTCAGGTCGATTTCCCTTAACCTCTTTCGTAGGACATACCCCTTAGCTCCGTGACTAGTCTTGTTGCAAACCTTGCACTTTCTCTAGTTTCTTAACGTGCTTGGATAAATGTGGGTTCCAAACTGGTGCTGCATACTCCAGTATGGGCCTAACGTACACAGTGTACAGGGTCCTGAACGATTCTTTATTAAGATGTCGGAATGCTGTTCTTAGGTTTGCTAGGCGCCCGTATGCTGCAGCAGTTATTTGGTTGATGTGCGCCTCAGTTATTTGGTTGATGTGCGCCTCAGGAGATGTACTTGGTGTTATACTCACCCCAAGATCTTTTTCCTTGATTGAAGTTTGTAGTCTCTGGCCCCCTAGACTGTACTCCGTCTGCGGTCTTCTTTGCCCTTCCCCAATCTTCATGACTTTGCACTTGGTGGGGTTGAACTCCAGGAGCCAATTGCTGGACCAGGCTTGCAGCCTATCCAGATCCCTTTGTAGTTCTGCCTGGTCCTCTTCCGATTGAATTCTTCTCATCAACTTCACCTCAGTTGTGGGAAAGTTGATGGAACGTTTCACTCCAGACTCTACTGATGGCCAACACGTTTAATTATTATGACTGTTGCCCACAACGTTTCCCTCCTTACACCACTGGTGACCCACACACAACCCTCCTTACATCACTGGTGACCCACACACTACCCTCCTTACATCACTGGTGACACACACACTACCCTCCTTACACCACTGGTGACCCACACACTACCCTCCTTACACCACTGGTGACCCACACACACCCTCCTACATCACTGGTGACCCACACACTACCCTCCTTACACCACTGGTGACCCACACTACCCTCCTTACACCACTGGTGAGCCACACATACCCTCCTTACACCACTGGTGATACACACACTACCCTCCTTACATCACTGGTGACCCACACACTACCCTCCTTACATCACTGGTGACCCACACACTACCCTCCTTACATCACTGGTGACACACACTACCCTCCTTACACCACTGGTGACCCACACACTACCCTCCTTACACCACTGGTGACCCACACACTACCCTCCTTACACCACTGGTGACACACACACTACCCTCCTTACACCACTGGTGACCCACACACTACCCTCCTTACATCACTAGTGACCCACACACTACCCTCCTAACACCACTAGTGACCCACACACTACCCTCCTAACACCACTAGTGACCCACACACTACCCTCCTAACACCACTAGTGACCCACACACTACCCTCCTAACACACTAGTGACCCACACACTACCCTCCTAACACCACTAGTGACCCACACACACCTCTAACACCACTAGTGACCCACACACTACCCTCCTACACCACTAGTGACCCACACACTACCCTCTTACACCACTAGTGACCCACACACTACTCCTTAACACCACTGTGACCCACACACTACCCTCTTAACACCACTAGTGACCCACACACTACCCTCCTAACACCACTAGTGACCCACACACTACCCTCCTTACACCACTAGTGACCCACACACTACCCTCCTTTCACCACTAGTGACCCACACACACTACCCTCCTTACACCACTTGTGACCCACACACTACCCTCCTTACACCACTGGTGACCCACACACTACCCTCCTTACACCACTGTGACCCACACACTACCCTCCTTACACCACTTGTGACCCACACACTACCCTCCTTACACCACTAGTGACCCACACACTACCCTCCTTCACCACTATGACCCACACACACCCTCCTAACACCACTGGTGACCCACACACTACCCTCCTAACACCACTAGTGACCCACACACTACCCTCTTACACCACTGGTGACCCACACACTACCCTCCTTACACCACTAGTGACCACACACACTACCCTCCTTACACCACTAGTGACCCACACACTACCCTCTAACACAATAGTGACCCACACACACTACCCTCCTACACCACTGTGACCCACACACTACCCTCCTTACACCACTAGTGACCCACACACTACCCTCCTAACACCACTAGTGACCCACACACACTACCCTCCTAACACCACTAGTGACCCACACACTACCCTCCTAACACCACTAGTGACCCACACACTACCCTCCTAACACCACTAGTGACCCACACACACTACCCTCCTAACACCACTAGTGACCCACACACTACCCTCCTAACACCACTAGTGACCCACACACTACCCTCCTAACACCACTAGTGACCCACACACACTACCCTCCTAACACCACTAGTGACCCACACACTACCCTCCTAACACCACTAGTGACTCACACACTACCCTCCTACACCACTTGTGACCCCACACTACCCACCTTACACCATTTGTGACCCACACACACTACCCTCCTACACCACTTGTGACCCACACACACTACCCTCCTTACACCACTTGTGACCCACACACTACCCTCCTAACACCACTAGTGACCCACAAAACTACCCTCCTACACCACTAGTGACCCACACACTCCCTCCTTACACACTGTGACCCACACACTCCTCCTTACACCACTAGTGACCCACTGACTACCCTCCTACACCACTAGTGACCCACACACTCCCCTCCTTACACCACTAGTGACCCACACACTACCCTCCTTACACCACTAGTGACCCACTGACTACCGTCCTTACACCACTGGTGACCCACACACTACCCTCCTTACACCACTAGTGACCCACACACTACCCTCCTTACACCACTAGTGACCCACTGACTACCGTCCTTACACCACTGGTGACCCACACACTACCCTCCTTACACCACTGGTGACACACACACTACCCTCCTTACATCACTGGTGACACACACACTACCCTCCTTACATCATTAGTGACCCACACATTACCCTCCTTACACTGCTGTGACCCACACACTACCCTCCTTACACTGCTGTGACCTCAATGTGTGCTTGTGAGTGTACTCACCTATTAATGGTTGCAGGGGTCGAGTGTGTGTGTGAACTCACCTATTTGTACTTACCTATTAGTGGTTGCAGGGGTCGACTCATAGCTCCTGGCCCCGCCTTTTCACTGGTTGCTACTGGGTCCTCTCTCTCTGCTCCATGAGCTTTATCAAACCTCGTCTTAACTGTGATGGTTCCTCCTCCACTACGTCACTTTCTAGGTTTGACTTCCTGACAACTCAATTACTAGGAAATACTTCCTAACGTCCTTTAACTCATAGGAGCTTCAAGTTCATTGTACCCCTTGTTTCTGTGTCCCCTCTCTGAACATCCTGATGTCCACCTTATCATCTGCAGTATTTTATATGTCGTTATCATGTCTTCCCTGACCCTTCTGTCCTCCAATGACGTCAGGCCGATTTCCCTTAACCTTTCTTCGTAGGATATTCTTCTTAGCTTTGGGACTAATCTTGTTGCAAATCTTAGCACTTTCTCTAATTTCGTGACGTGCTTGACCAGGTGTTGTTTCTAAACTGGTACTGCATACTCCAATAAGGGCCTGACGTACACGGTGTACAGAGTCTTGAACGATTCCTTACTGTTTGCAGATGAGGAGAATTTAATCAGTCGAGGATCAGGCAGGACTACAAAGAGACCTGGACAGGCTACAAGCCTGATCCAGTAACTGGCTCCTTGAATTTAACCCTGCCAAATGTAAAGTCATGAAGATCGGGGAAGGGCAAAGAAGACCGCAGACAGAGTATAGTCTAGGTGGCCAAAGACTGCAAACCTTACTCACTACCCTCCTAACCTAAGAATAGCGTTCCGATACCTCAGTAAGGAATCATTCAAGACTCTGTACACCATATACGTCAGGCCCATACTGGAGTATGCAGCACCAGTTTGGAACCCACACCTGGTCAAGCACGTCAAGAAATTAGAGAAAGTGCAAAGGTTTGCAACAAGACTAGTCCCAGAGCTAAGGGGATTGTCCTACGAAGAAAGGTTAAGGGAAATCGGCCTGATGACACTAGAGGATAGGAGGGTTAGGGGAGACATGATAACGACATATAAAATACTGCGAGGAATAGATAAGGTGGACAGAGACAAGATGTTCCAGAGAGGAGACACAGAAACAAGGGGTCCCAATTGGAAGTTGAAGATTCCTATGAGTCAAAGGGATGTTAGGAAGTATTTCTTCAGTCATAGAGTTGTCAGGAAGTGGAATAGCCTAGAAAGTGACGTAGTGGAGGCAGGAACCATACATAGTTTTAAGACGATGTTTGATAAAGCTCATGGAGCAGGGAGAGAGAGGACCTAGTAGCAATCAGTGAAGAGGCGGGGCCAAGAGCTATGACTCGACCCCTGCAACCACAAATAGGTGAGTACATACACACACACAACAGCAAAATCGCTCCATTGTTGTTCTATATCGAGACTGCAAAACCTGGGCTTTAATTTATCATCAGTACTTCAGTGTCTAGTTTAAGTGTCTAGTTAAAGTGTCTAGTTAAAGTGTCTAGTTTAAGTTCTAGTTTAAATGTCTAGTTTAAGTTCTAGTTTAAATGTCTAGTTTAAGTGTCTAGTTTAGATGTCTAGTTTAAGTGTCTACTTTTAGTGTCTAGTTTAAGTGTTTAGTTTAAGTGTCTAGTTTAAGTTCTAGTTTAAGTGTCTAGTTTAAATGTCTAGTTTAAGTTCTAGTTTAAATGTCTAGTTTAAGTGTCTAGTTTAAGTGTCTAGTTTAAGTGTTTAGTTTAAGTGTCTAGTTTAAGTGTTTAGTTTAAGTGTCTAGTTTAAGTGTTTAGTTTAAGTGTCTAGTTTGAGTGTCTGGTTTAAGTGTCTGGTTTAAGTGTCTAGTTTAAGTGTTTAGTTTAAGTGTTTAGTTTAAGTGTCTAGTTTAAGTGTCTAGTCTAAGTGTCTAGTTTAAGTGTCTGGTTTAAGTGTCTGGTTTAAGTGTCTAATTTAAGTGTTTGGTTTAAGTGTTTGGTTTAAGTGTCTAGTTTAAGTATCTAGTTTAAGTGTCTAGTCTAAGTGTCTAGTTTAAATGTCTGGTTTAAGTGTCTGGTTTAAGTGTCTAATTTAAGTGTTTGGTTTAAGTGTTTGGTTTAAGTGTCTAGTTTAAGTATCTAGTTTAAGTGTCTAGTTTAAGTGTTTGGTTTAAGTGTCTAGTTTAAGTGTCTGGTTTAAGTGTTTGGTTTAAATGTCTAGTTTAAGTGTCTGGTTTAAGTGTTTACTTTAAGAGTTTAGATCATTAGTTTCAGTATAAGTGTCTAGCACCTTCAGCGGTCTATGTTGAAAGTGGTTCCTTCAGTGACGCTGCATAAAATGGCTGAACTGATGGGGATGTAACCTGATTGGTCCGTGCATGACTGGTATGGTGACCAGTTTGATTGTTTCACCCAGTTGTGACTGTAACCATAAGTGGGTGAGCTCTCTCACTGGACCTTGTATTAAGGGCGACACATCAGTGGGTGAACTGTCAAGCCTTCTCACCTGCCCCAAAGAGATTCAACCCAAGCCTTACCTGGAGGGTGATCCGGGGGTCAACGCCCCCGGATCAAAATGATCAAAATGATCAAACTTGTTAATGAAGTGCAATTTCTTCAGTCTAGCTATGTAGCCAGAGGTTCATACTGATTGTTCTAGACACCCATTACCAACTTCTTTTCTAACCAAAATGCTACAAACTTGAGTAATTCATCAGTTTTCTTGTTCTCGTCAGGCAGGTTCTGTCTCCCACCGAGGCAGGACCCCCGATGTTGGGGTACCATAACGTGGTGGTGGGGTTAGTGGATTGTGTCTAAGGGTACGGGGCCCTTTTCTCTGTAGGGTGACCTTTCTTATAGGAGGGATGACTCTCCCCACAGACTGCTTGCCTCATCAGCATGTCTCTCCATATAAATGGTGAGGATGTTTACCCTTTCTTCTGAATTTGCTCACACTCCTGGTCAGTCACGTGGACGTTATATGCACATACATTCTGGAATGTCAAAAATAGTATATATCTAACTTGAGAGTTCCCAACAATGAGAATATACTTATTAATATGACTAGAAGTGTTAGTTGTATCTTAATTAGTAAAGGTGAAAGTTATACCTTTAGTAGAAAAGGTGTTAGCTGTACCTTTATTAGTAAAGGTGTTAGCTGTACCTTTATTAGTAAAGGTGTTAGCTGTACCTTTATTAGTAAAGGTGTTAGCTGTACCTTTATTAGTAAAGGTGTTAGCTGTACCTTTATTAGTAAAGGTGTTAGCTGTACATTTATTAGTAAAGGTGTTAGCTGTACCTTTATTAGTAAAGGTGTTAGCTGTACACTTATTAGTAAAGGTGTTAGCTGTACATTTATTAGTAAAGGTGTTAGCTGTACATTTATTAGTAAAGGTGTTAGCTGTACATTTATTAGTAAAGGTGTTAGCTGTACATTTATTAGTAAAGGTGTTAGCTGTACCTTTATTAGTAAAGGTGTTAGCTGTACCTTTATTAGTAAAGGTGTTAGCTGTACCTTTATTAGTAAAGGTGTTAGCTGTACCTTTATTAGTAAAGGTGTTGTACCTATCTGACGGTGCATTACTGTACACTCGTGATGGAGTACACCAAAAGTTATTTCCACTCTTAAAGAATGTACATGTGTGATGTGTATCCCGAGGGTGTACATGTGTGGTGATGTGTATCCCGTGAGTGTACATGTGTGATGTGTATCCCGAGGGTGTACATGTGTGGTGATGTGTATCCCGTGAGTGTACATGTGTAGTGATGTGTATCCCGTGAGTGTACATGTGTAGTGATGTGTATCCCGTGAGTGTACATGTGTAGTGATGTGTATCCCGTGAGTGTACATGTGTGGTGATGTGTATCCGTGAGTGTACATGTGTAGTGATGTGTATCCGTGAGTGTACATGTGTGTGATGTGTATCCCGTGAGTGTACATGTGTAGTGATGTGTATCCCGTGAGTGTACATGTGTGGTGATGTGTATCCGTGAGTGTACATGTGTAGTGATGTGTATCCCGTGAGTGTACATGTGTAGTGATGTGTATCCCGTGAGTGTACATGTGTAGTGATGTGTATCCCGTGAGTGTACATGTGTAGTGATGTGTATCCCGTGAGTGTACATGTGTAGTGATGTGTATCCCGTGAGTGTACATGTGTAGTGATGTGTATCCCGTGAGTGTACATGTGTAGTGATGTGTATCCCGTGAGTGTACATGTGTGTGATGTGTATCCGTGAGTGTACATGTGTAGTGATGTGTATCCCGTGAGTGTACATGTGTGTGATGTGTATCCGTGAGTGTACATGTGTAGTGATGTGTATCCGTGAGTGTACTTGTGTAGTGATGTGTATCCCGTGAGTGTACATGTGTAGTGATGTGTATCCCGTGAGTGTACTTGTGTAGTGATGTGTATCCCGTGAGTGTACTTGTGTGGTTATGTGTATCCCGAGGGTGTACATGTGTACTGATGTTTATGCCGTGGGTGTACATGTGTGGTGATGTGTATCTCGTGGCTGTACATGTGTGGTGATGTGTATCCCGAGGGTGTACATGTGTGGTGATGTGTACCCCGTGAGTGTACATGAGTGGTGATGTGCATCCCGAGGTGTACATGTGTGGTGATGTGTATCCCGTGAGTGTACATTTGTGGTGATGAGTACCCCGTGAGTGTACATGTGTGATGATGTGTACCCCGCGGTGTACATGTGTGGTGATGTGTATTCCGAGTTGTTCACGTTTCCCGTTGGTGTACATATGTAGTGATGTGCATCTCTGAGTGTACACGTGATGTGATGTGCATCTCCGAGTGTACACGTGATGTGATGTGCATCTTGGGGTGTACATTTGCATCTTAGAGTGCACACATGTATATCCCGGGGTGTACATGTGTAGTGATGACAAGATAGTACAGAACAATGTTCTCTTTGTCACTTACTGTACAATGGTGGGTGCACTCTCACCCACCATGGTGCACTCCCTCATACACTGGTACACTCTCACCCACCCTGGTGCACTTCCTCACACCCTGGTGCACTCTCACCCATCATGGTGCACTCCCTCACACATTGGTGCACTCCCTCATACACTGGTGCACTTTCACCCACCCTGATGCACTCCCTCACACGCTGGAGCACTCCCTCATACACTGGTGCACTCTCACCCACCCTGGTGCACTCTCACCCACCCTGGTGCACTCACACCCACCCTGGTGCGCTCACACACTGGTGCACTTTCACCCACCCTGATGCACTCTCAACCACCCTGGTGCACTTCCTCACACACTGGTGCACGCTCACCCATCCTGGTGCACTCTCACCCACGATGGTGCACTCACACACTGGTGCACGCAAACACACACACTGGTGCACTCGCGCACACACTGGTGCACTCCCTCACACTGGTGCACTCCCTCACACTGGTGCACTCCCTCACACTGGTGCACTCAAACACATACTGGTGCACCCCCTCACACACTGGGGAACTCTCATCCTCCCTGGTGCACTATCACCCACCCTGGTGCACTCACTCACTTGTGCACTCACACACACTGCTGCACTCATACACACTGGTGCACTTCCTCACACACTGGTGAACTCTCATCAACACTGGTGCACTCTCACCCACCCTGGTGCACTCACTCACTTGTGCACTCACACACACTGGTGCGCTCATACACACTGGTGCACTTCCTCACACACTGGTGCACACAAATTGGTGCACTCCCTCACAAACTGGTGCACTCATAAACACACTGGTGCACTCACACGCACACACACGCACACACACACACTGGTGCACTCACACACACACTGGTGCACTCAAACACATTGGTACACTCACACACACTGGTGCACTCGCACACACACTGGAGCACTCACACACACTCGTGCACTCACTCACATACTGTTGCACTCACACACACACTGGTGCACTCACACACACACTGGTGCACTCACACACACACACTAGTGCACTCACACACACACTGGTGCACTCACATACTCTGGTACACACACACACTGGTGCACTCACACACACAAACTAGTGCACTCACACACACACACACTGGTGCACTCACATACTCTGGTACACACACACACTGCTGCACTCACACATACACACTAGTGCACTCACACACACACACTGGTGCACTCACACACACACACTGGTGCACTCACACACACACACTGGTGCACTCCACACACACACACACTGGTGCACTCACACACACACACACTGGTGCACTCACACACACACACTAGTGCACTCACACACACACACACTGGTGCACTCACACACACACACTGGTGCACTCACACACACACACTGGTGCACTCACACACACACACTAGTGCACTCACACACACACTGGTGCACTCACACACACACACTAGTGCACTCACACACACACACACACTGGTGCACTCACACACACACACTGGTGCACTCACACACACACACTAGTGCACTCACACACACACTGGTGCACTCACACACACACTAGTGCACTCACACACACACACACTGGTGCACTCACACACACACACACACTGGTGCACACACACACACACACTAGTGCACTCACACACACACACACACTGGTGCACTCACACACACACACTGGTGCACTCACACACACACACACACTAGTGCACTCACACACACACACACTGGTGCACTCACACACACACACACACTGGTGCACTCACACACACACACTGGTGCACATCATGACGTGAATAATGAGAGAAACTGCGTGACTAACTAAATTTATAATGAACTGTTAAGTGTGTGTGTGTGTGTGTGTGTGTGTGTGTGTGTGTGTAGTTGAATGGTGTATGTGTGTTCGTGTGTGCATCAGTGTTGTGTGTGTGTGTGTGCGTGTGTGTGTGTGCGTCGTCGTGTGTCAGTGTGTGATGTCGTGTGTGTGTGTGGTACGTGTGTCAGTGTGTGTGTGAGGTGTGTGTGTGTATATGTGTGTGTGTGTGTGTGTGTCTCCTAATGTGGTGCAGGGTCGACTCAGCCTGGCCCGCCTCTGCTGTCTGCTACTGGGCTCTGCTCTCCTGCTCCATGAGCTTTATCATACCTTGTCTTAAAACTATGTATGGTTCCTGCCTCCACTATATCTTCTCTAGTCCATTCCACTGCCTGACTACTCTGTGGCTGAAGAAATGCTTCCTAACATCCCTTTGACTCATCTGAGTCTTCAGCTTCCAGTTGTGTCCCTTGTTTCTGTGTTCCCTCTCTGAAACAACTTGTCACTGTCTACCTTGTCAATTCCCCAGTATTTTGTATGTCGTTATCATGTCTCCTCTGACCTTTCTTTCCTCCAGTGTTGTTAGTCCTATTTCCCTCAACTTTCTTCATAAGACAGTCCCCTGAGTTGTGGAACTAATCTTGTGCAAACCTTTGCACTTTCTCAGTTTCCTTACGTGCTTGACCAGGTGTGGGTTCCAGACTGGTGCTGCATATTCTAGTATGGGCCTGACGTACACGGTATACAGTGTCTTGAACGATTCCTTGTTAAGGTAACGGAACGCTAATCTAAGGTTTGCCAGACGCCCATATGCTGCCGCAGTTATCTGGTTGATGTGTGCCTCCGGAGACGTGCTTGGCGTTATACTCACTCCAAGGTCTTTCTCCTTTGCCGAGGTTTGTAGCCTTTGTCCGCCTAGCTTGTACTCTGTCAGCGGTCTTCTTTGCCCTTCTCCGATCCTCATGACTTTGCATTTGGAGGGATTGAATTTGTGTGTGAGTGTGTGTGTGTATGTGTGTGTGTGTGTGTGTGTGTGTGTGTGTGCGTGCGTGCGTACGTGTGTCAGTGTGTGTGTGTTTGTGTGTGTGTGTGTGCGTGTGTCAGTTGCGTGTGTGTGTACTCACCTAGTTGTACTCACCTAGTTGTGGTTGCAGGTTTCGAGTCATAGCTCCTGGCCCCGCCTCTTCACTGGCCGCTACTGGGTCACTCTCCCTGCACCATGAGCTTTGTCATACCTCTTCTTAAAGCTATGTATGGAACCTGCCTCCACTACATCGCTTCCCAAGCTATTCCACTTCCCGACCACTCTGTGACTGAAGAAATACTTCCTAACATCTCTGTGATTCATCTGAGTCTTCAACTTCCAACTGTGTCCCCTTATTGCTGTGTCCCATCTCTGGAACATTCTGTCTCTGTCCACTTTGTCAATTCCTCTCAGTATCTTATATGTTGTTATCATGTCCCCCCTATCTCTCCTGTCTTCCAGTGTCGTCAGGTCGATTTCCCTTAACCTCTCCTCGTAGGACATACCCCTTAGCTCCGGGACTAGTCTTGTTGCAAACCTTTGCACTTTCTCTAGTTTCTTTACGTGCTTGGCTAGGTGTGGGTTCCAAACTGGTGCTGCGTACTCCAGTATGGACCTAACGTACACAGTATACAGGGTCCTGAACGATTCCTTATTAATATGTCGGAATGCTGTTCTTAGGTTAGCTAGGCGCCCATATGCTGCAGCAGTTATTTGGTTGATGTGCGCCTCAGTTATTTGGTTGATGTGCGCCTGGTGTTATACTCACCCCAAGATATTTTTCCTTGATTGAGATTTGCAGTCTCTGGCCCCCTAGACTGTACTCCGTCTGTGGCCTCTTTGCCCTTCCCCAATCTTCTTTGCACTTGGTGGGGTTGAACTCCAGGAGCCAATTGCTGGACCAGGCTTGCAGCCTGTCCAGATCCCTCTGTAGTTCTGCCTGGTCCTCTTCCGATTGAATTTTTCTCATCAACTTCACATCATCTGCAAACAGGGACACTTCGGAGTCTATTCCTTCCGTCATGTCGTTCACAAATACCAGAAACAGCACCGGTCCTAGGACTGACCCCTGTGGAACCCCACTCGTCACCGGGGCCTACTCTGACACCTCGCCACGTACCATGACTCGCTGCTGTCTTCCTGACAGGTATTCCCTGATCCATTGTGTGTGTGTGTGTGTGTGTGTGTGGTGTGTCAGTGTGAGAGAGTGTGTGTGTGTGTCAGTGTGTGTGTGTCAGTGTGTGTGTGTCAGTGTGTGTGTGTCAGTGTGTGTGTGTCAGTGTGTGTGTGTCAGTGTGTGTGTGTCAGTGTGTGTGTGTCAGTGTGTGTGTGTCAGTGTGTGTGTGTCAGTGTGTGTGTGTCAGTGTGTGTGTGTCAGTGTGTGTGTGTCAGTGTGTGTGTGTCAGTGTGTGCGTGTCAGAGTGTGCGTGTCAGAGTGTGTCAGTGTGTGTGTGTGCAGTGTGTGTGTCAGTCTGTGTGTCAGTGTGTGTCAGTGTGTGTGTCAGTGTGTGTGTCAGTGTGTGTGTCAGTGTGTGTGTGTCAGTGTGTGTCAGTGTGTGTCAGTGTGTGTGTGTCAGTGTGTGCGTGTCAGAGTGTGTCAGTGTGTGCGTGTCAGAGTGTGTCAGTGTGTGCGTGTCAGTGTGTCAGTGTTTGCGTGTCAAAGTGTGTCAGTGTTTGCGTGTCAGAGTGTCAGTGTGTGCGTGTTAGTGTGTGTCAGTGTGTGCGTGTCAGAGTGGTCAGTGTGTGCGTGTCAGTGTGTGTCAGTGTGTGCGTGTCAGTGTTTGCGTGTCAGAGTGTGTCAGTGTGTGTCAGTGTTTGCGTGTCAGAGTGTCTCAGTGTGTGCGTGTCAGTGTGTGTCAGTGTTTGCGTGTCAGAGTGTGTCAGTGTGCGCGTGTCAGAGTGTGTCAGTGTGTGTCAGTGTTTGCGTGTCAGTGTGTGTCAGTGTTTGCGTGTCAGAGTGTGTCAGTGTGTGTCAGTGTGTGTCAGAGTATGTCAGTGTGTGTCAGTGTGTGCGTGTCAGTGTGTGCGTGTCAGTGTGTGCGTGTCAGTGTGTGCCAGTGTGTGCGTGTCAGGGTGTCAGTGTGAGAGGGGTTCCACCACCTTCCTATCTTCCATAACTTTCGCTTAATTAATACTGGCAACTCAGTCAGAAAGAAGCGTTAACAGAGTCTCTCTCTCTCTCTCTCTCTCTCTCTCTCTTTCGTTCAGTCTTCCCACTAGATGAAACATTTCATTACTTATCGTTGACAGTGATAAAGTTGAAGATTTACCAGGCTGTTAGATCTCTCATTTCTACACGACCTGAAGAATACAAGTACAGAAGTAGACCTTCCATCATATACGTGAATGAAGGGAGAGTCTACACCTGGTAGGTAGACAGGAGGGGGCTTGATAGCCCCCTGGTAGGTAGACAGGAGGGGGCTTGATAGCCCCTGGTAGGTAGACAGGAGAGGGCTTGATAGCCCCCTGGTAGGTAGACAGAGAGGGCTTGATAGCCCCTGTAGGTAACAAGAGAGGGCTTGATAGCCCCTGGAGGTAACAGGAGGGGCTTGATAGCCCCTGGTAGGTAGACAGGAGGGGCTTGATAGCCCCTGGTAGGTAGACAGGAGGGCTTGATAGCCCCCTGGTAGGTAGACAGGAGGGGGCTTGATAGCCCCCTGGTAGGTAGACAGGAGGGGGCTTGATAGCCCCCTGGTAGGTAGACAGGAGAGGGCTTGATAGCCCCCTGGTAGGTAGACAGGAGGGGGCTTGATAGCCCCCTGGTAGGTAGACAGGAGGGGGCTTGATAGCCCCCTGGTAGGTAGACAGGAGGGGGCTTGATAGCCCCCTGGTAGGTGACAGGAGGGCTTGATAGCCCCTGGTAGGTAACAGGGGGGGCTTGATAGCCCCTGGTAGGTAGACAGGAGGGGCTTGATAGCCCCTGGTAGGTAGACAGGAGGGGCTTGATAGCCCCTGGTAGGTAGACAGGAGGGCTTGATAGCCCCTGGTAGGTGACAGGAGGGCTTGATAGCCCCTGGTAGGTAGACAGGAGGGGGCTTGATAGCCCCCTGGTAGGTAGACAGGAGGGGGCTTGATAGCCCCCTGGTAGGTAGACAGGAGGGGGCTTGATAGCCCCCTGGTAGGCTCCTGTTAGTTCAATGATGAGTCTTGAAATATGATACTAATCATGTTGTGTTAAGTCTATAATAATTGTGATTGTTTGTCTCTCCCTAGGTAAGTGTGAGCGAGGCTTCACTTGGTCAGTGTGAGCGAGGCTTCACTTGGTAAGTGTGAGCGAGGCTTCACTTGGTAAGTGTGAGCGAGGCTTCACTTGGTAAGTGTGAGGGAGGCTTCACTTGGTCAGTGTGAGGAGGCTCACTTGGTCAGTGTGAGCGAGGCTTCACTTGGTAAGTGTGAGCGAGGCTTCACTTGGTAAGTGTGAGCGAGGCTTCACTTGGTCAGTGTGAGCGAGGCTTCACTTGGTCAGTGTGAGCGAGGCTTCACTTGGTCAGTGTGAGCGAGGCTTCACTTGGTAAGTGTGTGGGAGGCTTCACTTGGTCAGTGTGAGGGAGGCTTCACTTGGTCAGTGTGAGCGAGGCTTCACTTGGTAAGTGTGAGCGAGGCTTCACTTGGTCAGTGTGAGGGAGGCATCACTTGGTCAGTGTGAGCGAGGCTTCACTTGGTCAGTGTGAGCGAGGCTTCACTTGGTAAGTGTGTGGGAGGCTTCACTTGGTCAGTGTGAGGGAGGCTTCACTTGGTCAGTGTGAGCGAGGCTTCACTTGGTAAGTGTGAGCGAGGCTTCACTTGGTCAGTGTGAGGGAGGCATCACTTGGTCAGTGTGAGGGAGGCTTCACTTGGTCAGTGTGAGCGAGGCTTCACTTGGTCAGTGTGAGGGAGGCTTCACTTGGTCAGTGTGAGGGAGGCTTCACTTGGTCAGTGTGAGGGAGGCTTCACTTGGTCAGTGTGAGGGAGGCTTCACTTGGTCAGTGTGAGGAGGCTTCACTTGGTCAGTGTGAGGGAGGCTTCACTTGGTCAGTGTGAGGGTGGCTTCACTTGGTCAGTGTGAGGGAGGCTTCACTTGGTCAGTGTGAGGGTGGCTTCACTTGGTCAGTGTGAGGGAGGCTTCACTTGGTCAGTGTGAGGAGGCTTCACTTGGTCAGTGTGAGGAGGCTCACTTGGTCAGTGTGAGGGAGGCTCACTTGGTCAGTGTGAGGAGGCTTCACTTGGTAGTGTGAGCGAGGCTTCACTTGGTCAGTGTGAGCGAGGCTTCACTTGGTCAGTGTGAGCGAGGCTTCACTTGGTCAGTGTGAGCGAGGCTTCACTTGGTCAGTGTGAGGGAGGTTTCACTTGGTCAGTGTGAGCGAGGCTTCACTTGGTCAGTGTGAGGGAGGCTTCACTTGGTCAGTGTGAGGGAGGCTTCACTTGGTCAGTGTGAGGGAGGCTTCACTTGGTCAGTGTGAGGGAGGCTTCACTTGGTCAGTGTGAGGGAGGCTTCACTTGGTCAGTGTGAGGGAGGCTTCACTTGGTCAGTGTGAGCGAGGCTTCACTTGGTCAGTGTAAGCGAGGCTTCACTTGGTCAGTGTGAGGGAGGCTTCACTTGGTCAGTGTGAGGGAGGCTTCACTTGGTCAGTGTGAGCGAGGCTTCACTTGGTCAGTGTGAGCGAGGCTTCACTTGGTCAGTGTGAGCGAGGCTTCACTTGGTCAGTGTGAGCGAGGCTTCACTTGGTCAGTGTGAGCGAGGCTTCACTTGGTCAGTGTGAGCGAGGCTTCACTTGGTCAGTGTGAGCGAGGCTTCACTTGGTCAGTGTGAGCGAGGCTTCACTTGGTCAGTGTGAGCGAGGCTTCACTTGGTCAGTGTGAGCGAGGCTTCACTTGGTCAGTGTGAGCGAGGCTTCACTTGGTCAGTGTGAGCGAGGCTTCACTTGGTCAGTGTGAGCGAGGCTTCACTTGGTCAGTGTGAGGGAGGTTTCACTTGGTCAGTGTGAGCGAGGCTTCACTTGGTCAGTGTGAGCGAGGCTTCACTTGGTCAGTGTGAGCGAGGCTTCACTTGGTCAGTGTGAGCGAGGCTTCACTTGGTCAGTGAGAGCGAGGCTTCACTTGGTCAGTGAGAGGGAGGCTTCTCCTGGTCAGTGAGAGGGAGGCTTCTCCTGGTCAGTGTGAGGGAGGCTTCACTTGGTCAGTGTGAGCGAGGCTTCTCCTGGTCAGTGAGAGGGAGGCTTCTCCTGGTCAGTGTGAGCGAGGCTTCACTTGGTCAGTGTGAGGGAGGCTTCCCCTTGTCAGTGTGAGTATTACGAGTGGGCAAAGTATAGAGTGCTTTTTAACTCGTAATATATATCAATATTCCTTCCTTGTATTGTATCAAATAGGAAATGGAAACTTCAAACAAAAATCGATTTAATTTAATTAAACTAGAATTAGCTTTTGTTTGATAATTATGTTATAAATATATATACACTGTTTAAGGTTCCTTTAAGTTTCTAAAGGAAGTTAACACATTCTTAAACACTGAATCTTCAGTATTAATGAAGTACAATAAGAAAATACTACAATGCACGATAAACACAAATATGGTTTCTGACTGGCCGTATTTTCAACAATAATTCACTGGGGTATCACTCAGTAGAACAGTTCTGGCTTACACAGTAAACACAATCAAAATCCAATGATCAAGTGGCTGCGTATTCCCAAGTCCAGGCTAGATAATGGCGTGAGAATGGCTACAGTATCAGAGAATAGGTGCTCTCTCTCTGCTAAGTCAAGTGAGACTCTACCTAAACAAATCCTAGTGCCCCACAAGTCACGTCGGATCAAGTGATATAACTATTTGGCGCCAACTCGTGACGTCACGACCAAACATGAGTGAACTGTGAACTGGCAGTTACATGCTTTACCTATAACACTCAGCCAGATATATTAAATATATACCGTAGTGGTAAAATAATACTGAGTTATGATGAAGGATGAATAGGATAATAATACCAAGATCCAGTAGCTTCGATTTAGCTAATAACGAAGATACTAGCAAGGTCGTATTATCAAAGAGATGAAATATATACAAGATATCATGACACCCCACCCCCCAAGAGTGGGTTCTCTAAACAAGGTCTTAACTTGACACAAGTCTCTTCGGGAGGATTCGGAGATGAAGTAACTGCGCAACTGACAACAGATAATCTTCATCGCCGCTCACTCATGCCGAAGGTTTAACGATGAAAATTTCCACCTCTCCACCTCTGTTTGAAATAGAGTATCATTAATACCATATATTGATTATATATAAAAAATATTTTAGGGGCGAGAAAGAGTATCAGCAATGACATTATCGGGACCTTTAATGTGAGATATAACAAAGGCATAAGGTTGAATCCTTAGTGCCCATCTTAGGATTCGAACATTCTTGGACTTCATCGTGTTGATGAAAGTCAAAGGGTTATGATCTGAATATATGGCAATTTTATGGGGGGACGAACCTAAGTATATGTCAAAATGTTCTAGGGCCACTACAAGGGCTAAAGCTTCTTTCTCTACGGTAGAGTAATTTTGTTGGTGGGATTTTAACTTTGATGAAAAATAACAAATAGGGTGGAGAATATCATTGCTTGAAGAGCTTTGAAGTAGTACGGCCCCTAGTGCATAGCTACTAGCATCTATGTGCAATATAAATGGTTTGGTAAAGTCAGGACTTTGTAAAATAGGAGCAGAAGACAATATACGCTTCAGTCTCTTGAAAGCTTCTTCACATCTTTCTGTCCAGTTGAAACTTACACGAGAACTAGTAAGTTCCGTCAAAGGAGCAGCGACTTGGGCGTAATTTGGACAAAATCTCCTGTAATATCCGGTCATCCCAAAAACCGTTGAACTCCTTTTCGGTTAGTGGGTGAAGGAAAATTGGAGATAGCTTGAATTTTGGCATGAATTGGAGAAACTTCGCCTTGTCCTATTTCAAAACCTAAGTAACGTATCTTTGCCTGACCGAAAACACACTTGGCCAAGTTGACAGTGAAATTATGATTTGCCAAAGTCTTAAGGAGTGATTCTAAACGAATCAAGTGATCTGACCAGTTATCACTGTATACAACCAAGTCATCCAAGTATGCTGCAACTCCATCCAGAGGAAGGGTAAGTTCATTCATGAGACGTTGGAACGTTGCAGCTGCATTGCATAACCCAAATGGCATTACTGTATAGTTATATAACCCATCCTTGATGACGAAGGCAGATATGTCTTGTGCCCTGGGAGAAAGAGGGACTTGATAATACCCCCGTAGTAAATCTAATTTACTAACAAACTTAGCGCTGGAGACTGCATCAATTAAATCATCTACACGAGGAAGTGGATAACTATCAATAACAGTAATGGCATTTACTTTTCTATAATCCGTGCACATCCGATAACTTCCATCTGGTTTAGGGACCAGTATACACGGGGAGGCCCAAGGGCTTCTGCTTTTCTCTATTAATCCATGTTTCAATAGGAAAGTCACTTCCTCTTTCATTATCTGATGCTTCGATGGACTAACTCTATATGGAGGTTGTTTAATGGGTCGGGCTTCTCCAACCTCCACATCGTGATATCCTAATGTGCACGTCTTGGGTACATCATCAAATAAGGACCTGTACTTCATTATAAGTTCTTCTACCTGATTTTTTCTGTATTTTTCAAGACCATCTAAGAACAGGTCAAGATTACTTAAGGTTTCCGAATTCTTAAAACGGATTTCCACTCCTTTTGGACCATCACAGCCTAGGTATTTCGCATCAGTAGGCGATGTGGAAACGGGCATAACTGAAAATGTCTTTTCTTTATAAGCTTTTAGTTGATTAATGTGGAACCTCTTGAAGGGTTTTCTTTTCTCCGGAATTTTTATCAAGTAGTTAACATCATTTTCCTTCTTTAAGACTTCATAAGGACCTAGATAGCGAGGTAATAGCGAATGTCCAGGGGTTAATCTTTGTATCAACACCAAATCTTTAGGTTTAAAAGACCGAGGTTTAGCATCTCGATCATATAAATGCTTCATCTTGATTTGGGCCTTACTCAAATTTTCAGCAGCAAATGCCTTAGCTATAGACAACCTCTTCCGCATCGCACTAGGAGAGGTTTTTATCGAAGGTCCGGTTCTCCCTGTCCAGACGTCTCTTAAGACGGCCATAGGTCCACGAACTTCATGTCCATATATAAGTTCAAAGGGAGAGAAACCTATACTCTCTTGATCGCTTTCCCTGATTGCAAACAATAAAAAGGGTAAGCCTTCATCCCAATCTTTAGCAGATTGTTCACAAAAGGTGCGTAACATTGTTTTTAAGGTTTGGTGGAACCTTTCCAATGCTCCTTGAGACTGTGGACGATAACTCGTGGAAAACACCGAGTTCACTCCTAGACCAGACAAGGCCTCTTTAAATACTTTCGAAGTAAAATTCGTTCCCTGGTCAGACTGGATTTCTTGTGGAATGCCTACTTGAGCAAAGAATTTAACCAGGGCACGGATTATTACTCTGGCGGTGATCTTCCGCACAGGGATAGCCTCAGGATATCTGGTGACTGTATCCATGATAGTAAAAAGATATTGGTTACCTTGTCTAGTCTTGGGCAAAGGTCCTACACAGTCGATTATAAGGCGAGAAAAGGGATCACCAGGAGCAGGGATTGGAATCAAAGGTGCAGGAGGCGGAGTATGGGCGGTTTTTCCAGCCAATTGACATACATGGCATTCCTTTAGATACTCAGTAACTCTTTCATACATCTTGGGCCAGTAAAATTGTTTCCTTATTTTTCCTAGTGTCTTTTTGATCCCTAAATGTCCACCCAATGTACTGCTATGAGCAAATTCAAGAACAAGGTCCTGGAAGATTTTTGGTAGTACAACTAAGTCTCGGTATGAATTCAGTCGCTTAACTACTTCTTTCTTCTTTAGAATCCCGGTACTGTCAAAAAAGAAACAGTTCTCTTCCTCTTTGGCCTGTGTCTCCGACACAGCAGATTTTCTACAAGATTCTAAATCGAAATCTATTGTTTGACCCTGGATTAAGTCATCTCTATCCAAACTCCTGATTTCAGCAGGAGTAATAGTAGGTTCTTTAGTGGTAGGGCAGGGTCTAAAGACATCAGTCCTGTTAATACCACTAAACAGCAATCCGATACCCATATCTTCATCATCCTTGGGATTAGAAGGTATGACCTTTGCAGAGCGGGACATAGCCCTAGTTACTACATTAAGAGGAAATAAGGAAGGACCCTCCTTTGAAACCTCTAGAGCATAGTTTATATCTGAGTTATTTTGAAACACTATCGGTTCTGGACATATTCCTCTATGAGATATATCATTTCCTAGGAGTAAATCTACTCCCTTAATGGGGAACGACCCGGAGGACAATCCTACCGTGATCCATCCAACATAATGAGAAGTCTCCAAGTAAACCCGGCATAACGGTACTTTAATTAGGGCGCCTCCGTACGCCTCTAACAATACTTCTAATTCAGGGTCATTTTTTTCTCTGATAGGTAGCACTCCCTCCCTTAATAGAGAGATATAACAACCTGTGTCTCGAAAGGTGGTAATATCAACTAACCTTTTTGGGTCCAATCCAACTTTCCCTTTCGAGAGGTATGGGGCCATTGCCTCCTGCACGAGACTAGCAGAGGGTGTTCCGACATCTAGTCATCGAGGCTGATGGTCATTATGAAGAGATGAAGTCAACTGTGAGTTAGTAGTTTTGGAGTGTTTATCAGTAGAGCAAGTAATCACCTGCGTTGGGTAAGTCCTTTCTTGGTGATTCTTCAGGTCTCTACTTCTCTTAAAACACTGACTCTTTTGGTGTCCCGTCTTCCTACAATATTGACAGAATAGGTCTTGATTCAATCTTCTTTCTGCTTTTGGAGCCTCTTCCCTGCCAGAACCAAATTTCTTTCCTATCATAGGTGGTATAGACTTTCCATCGTGGAGGGCCACTGAGTATTCCTCTCACGAGTATTAGGTTTTCTTTGGGGAGTCAGTAACTTATCCGAATTCTTGGAGTCCGTCAACTGTAGTGTCACCTCGTAATGGTCTGCCATGGCCGCCGTTTCTAATAGCTTGAAAGTAGAATGTCCAATCAGGTAAGTGCGTAGACGTTCAGGCAGATAAGTAAAGAAATCCTCATGTAGGATCATTTGAACCAATTCTTCTACTGTAGAACAATCCGCAGCCCTTCGCCATCTCTCGAAAGCAGTTTGTTTTTCTCGTGCAAACTCTAGCCACGATTGATGGGATTGTCGAGTCAAGTTTCGGAAAGATTTTTGGTAACTCACTGGTAGTAACTCGTAGGTGTCTAAAATGGTTTTTTTCACCATATCGTAGTCCGAATATTGATCGAACGGCAAACTTGCAGCGCAGCTTTGAGCCTTTCCCGTAAGGGTCGTGTGCAATAAGGCGGCCCAATGTTCCTTGGGCCAGTGCATCATTTGCGCCTGGTTCTCAAATGCTTCGAAGAAGGAGTCAAGATTCGTTTCACTGAACTTGGGGACTAGAGAAGCAGCTCGGTGAAGATCGAAAGTTTCGGAAACACCTCTCCCCTACGCTCTGACGATTCCTTCTGTAGTTGCCGTTGGTATCGTAGGGTTTCCTTTCGAAATCCTCTTGATTTAGTTTTCTTTGGACTTCAAGATGTTTAGTTTGTAGAAGAAGAATTCGTTCTAGCCGATCACACTGTTCCTGAGAGAGAGTCTCGGGAGGAATCGACATGGATGATGGAGGATTACCGTCCGTTGTTCCAGGTTGATCAGATTCAGTAAGTCTGGAGAAGAGTGTGAGAGCTGGAGACACAGGTTCTGCCATATTCCCGGCGTTCGTCTCATCTTGACTGATTCTCTGTTCTGATTCTCTGGACGTTTGAGGTAATTCTTCAGTGGGTGGAGACAAAAGAGCTTCCCTCCTGTCTTGTGAAGCGCCATTTATCTGTGAGACCAGGCTATTCGTATCCTCTGATTCAACTAAGGGTTCATCATGGACATCGGGAAACAACAAGTTCTGTATTATGGAGCGCAGTGTGTTTGCCGTATAATGTCTATTATATGGTACACCCAGGACTCTGGCTACTTGCCAGCACGTTTGTAATTTCAAAGTTGCCAATCTGTGCACTGTAATATCTTCGAATAATGATGTGAGAACTTCCATTTTGCTTAATTTATAGCAAATTTTAATTTACTGTAGCTCTTAGGAGCAGGCCCCCATTTATTACGAGTGGGCAAAGTATAGAGTGCTTTTTAACTCGTAATATAGATCAATATTCCTTCCTTGTGTTGTATCAAATAGGAAATGGAAACTTCAAACAAAAATCGATTTAATTTAATTAAACTAGAATTAGCTTTTGTTTGATAATTATGTTATAAATATATATACACTGTTTAAGGTTCCTTTAAGTTTCTAAAGGAAGTTAACACATTCTTAAACACTGAATCTTCAGTATTAATGAAGTACAATAAGAAAATACTACAATGCACGATAAACACAAATATGGTTTCTGACTGGCCGTATTTTCAACAATAATTCACTGGGGTATCACTCAGTAGAACAGTTCTGGCTTACACAGTAAACACAATCAAAATCCAATGATCAAGTGGCTGCGTATTCCCAAGTCCAGGCTAGATAATGGCGTGAGAATGGCTACAGTATCAGAGAATAGGTGCTCTCTCTCTGCTAAGTCAAGTGAGACTCTACCTCAACAAATCCTAGTGCCCCACAAGTCACGTCGGATCAAGTGATATAACTATTTGGCGCCAACTCGTGACGTCACGACCAAACATGAGTGAACTGTGAACTGGCAGTTACATGCTTTACCTATAACACTCAGCCAGATATATTAAATATATACCGTAGTGGTAAAATAATACTGAGTTATGATGAAGGATGAATAGGATAATAATACCAAGATACTAGCAAGGTCGTATTATCAAAGAGATGAAATATATACAAGATATCATGACAGTGAGGGAGGCTTCACTTGGTCAGTGTGAGGGAGGCTTCACCTGGTCAGTGTGAGGGAGGCTTCACTTGGTCAGTGTGAGGGAGGCTTCTCCTGGTCAGTGTGAGGGAGGCTTCACTTGGTCAGTGTGAGCGAGGCTTCTCCTGGTCAGTGTGAGGGAGGCTTCACTTGGTCAGTGTGAGGGAGGCTTCACTTGGTCAGTGTGAGCGAGGTTTCACTTGGTCAGTGTGAGGGAGGCTTCTCCTGGTCAGTGTGAGGGAGGCTTCCCCTGGTCAGTGTGAGGGAGGCTTCACTTGGTCAGTGTGAGGGAGGCTTCACTTGGTCAGTGTGAGGGAGGCTTCTCCTGGTCAGTGTGAGGGAGGCTTCTCCTGGTCAGTGTGAGGGAGGCTTCTCCTGGTCAGTGTGAGGGAGGCTTCTCCTGGTCAGTGTGAGGGAGGCTTCTCCTGGTCCACTGCCTGAGATACTTGACTGTTGCTGGTTGACGGAGCTTCCACTCTGGTCCTACTGTTGTTCTTCAAATACCATGTGCACTCAGTGTAACTTCACCACCTCTCACGCTCAGTGTCACTCACTGTAATCTCACCACCTCTCACCAGTGTCACTCACTGTAACTCCTCTCACCCACCTCTCACGCTCAGTGTCACTCACTGTAACTCCTCTCACCCACCTCTCACGCTCAGTGTCACTCAGTGTAACTCCCCTCACCCACCTCTCACGCTCAGTGTCACTCACTGTAACTCCCCTCACCCAACTCTCACGCTCAGAGTCACTCAGTGTAACTCCTCTCACCCACCTCTCACGCTCAGTGTCACTCAGTGTAACTCCCCTCACCCACCTCTCACGCTCAGTGTCATACAGTGTAACTCCTCTCACCAACCTCTCACCCACCTCTCACCCACCTCTCACCCACCTCTCACCCACCTCTCACCCACCTCTCACCCACCTCTCACCCACCTCTCACCCACCTCTCACCCACCTCTCACCCACCTCTCACCCACCTCTCACCCACCTCTCACCCACCTCTCACCCACCTTGACACATCAGGCTGAAGGTTCCTGGTGAGAAGACGCTACACTTCTCACGTGTCAAGCAAGAGTACGCTGTCACCAGCTGTCAAGAGTCATGCCAAGTCCCTGATCAGCCACAGAGTGTCTCACAGTCTGTCTGTACCTGGTACTGTCCTGTGACTGGTAACTGTACACTGTCAGACAGTGTCAACTGTCAACTGTGACTGCAACTGTACACACTGACTGGTAACTGTACACACTGTGACTGGTACTGTACACTGTGATGTAACTGTACACACTGTGACTGGTAACTGTACACACTGTGACTGGTAACTGTACACACTGTGACTGTAACTGTACACACTGTGACTGTAACTGTCACACTGTGACTGGTGACTGTACACACTGTGACTGGTAACTGTACACACTGTGACTGGTAACTGTACACACTGTGACTGGTAACTGTACACACTGTGACTGGTAACTGTACACACTGTGACTGGTAATTGTACACCTGTGACTGGTACTGTACACACTGTGACTGGTAACTGTACACACTGTGACTGAGTAACTGTACACACTGTGACTGGTAACTGTACACAACTGTGACTGGTAACTGTACACACTGTGACTGGTAACTGTACACTGTGACTGGTAACGTACAACTGTGACTGGTAACTGTACACACTGTGACTGGTAACTGTACACATGTGACTGGTAACTGTACACACTGTGACTGGTAACTGTACACACTGTGACTGGTAACTGTACACACTGTGACTGGTAACTGTACACACTGTGACTGGTAGCTGTACACACTGTGACTGGTAACTGTACACACTGTGACTGGTAACTGTACACACTGTGACTGGTAACTGCACACACTGTGACTGGTAACTGTACACACTGTGACTGGTAACTGTACACACTGTGACTGGTAACTGTACACACTGTGATGGACTGTACACTGTGACTGGTAACTGTACACACTGTGACTGGTAACTGTACACACTGTGACTGGTAACTGTACACACTGTGACTGGTAACTGTACACACTGTGACTGGTAACTTACACACTGTGACTGGTAACTGTACACACTGTGACTGGTAACTGTACACACTGTGACTGGTAACTGTACACAACTGTGACTGGTAACTGTACACACTGTGACTGGTAACTGTACACACTGTGACTGGTAACTGTACACACTGTGACTGGTAACTGTACACACTGTGACTGGTAACTGTACACACTGTGACTGGTAACTGTACACACTGTGACTGGTAACTGTACACACTGTGACTGGTAACTGTACACACTGTGACTGGTATCTGTACACACTGTGACTGGTAACTGTACACAACTGTGACTGTAACTGTACACACTGTGACTGGTAACTGTACACAACTGTGACTGGTAACTGTACACACTGTGACTGGTAACTGTACACACTGTGACTGGTAACTGTACACACTGTGACTGGTAATTGTACACACTGTGACTGGTAACTGTACACAACTGTGACTGGTAACTGTACACACTGTGACTGGTAATGTACACCCCGTGACTGGTAAATGTACACACTGTGACTGGTAATGTACACACTGTGACTGGTAATTGTACACACTGTGACTGGTAACTGTACACACTGTGACTGGTAATTGTACACACTGTGACTGGTAACTGTACACACTGTGACTGGTAACTGTACACACTGTGACTGGTAATTGTACACACTGTGACTGGTAATTGTACACACTGTGACTGGTAACTGTACACACTGTGACTGGTAACTGCACACACTGTGACTGGTAACTGTACACACTGTGACTGGTAACTGTACACACTGTGACTGGTAACTGTACACACTGTGACTGGTAACTGTACACACCTGCCTCTTTTGTTCACTTCATTAACCTTTAATTCGTTCAGAAACGCTCCAGTTACGACATTACTACTGTTATTATTATTATTATTATTATTATTATTATTATTATTATTATTATTATTATTATTATTATTATTATTATTATTATTATTATTATTATTATTATTATTATTATTATTATTATTATTATTATTATTATTATTATTATTATTATTATTATTAATATTATTATTATTATTATTATTATTATTATTATCATCATTATGATTATTATTTTTATTTATTTATTTTTTATAATAATAACAACAACAACAACAGCGACAACAACAACAACAACAACAACAACAACAACAATAATTATTATTATTATTATTATTATTATTTTATTATTCTAATTTCAAGGTAAGGTTAAACCCCTTGGGTCATACAGCGTGGGGGTTGGGGGGAAATGTGGCTGACTGGAAGCTCCATTTCCCTGGATGAAGACACTTCAGAAAACAAGGCACTTGATATAATGTTACGACAATTATTATTATGAAGGAGGGTTAAACCGAGGGATTATACAGCACTTGTGGGGGAAGGTATAATTCAGGTAAGTAGCACAGATCCTTTTCCCCGTGGATCAAGACCCTCACCAGCATCAGGAACCGCCTTGAGGGTCAGGGGACATCTGATATATATATATATATATATATCAATATGGGTCCCTTAGCGGATCGCCAGCGCACTCAGCTCCACATAAGGTCCGGGGTTTGAATCTCCCCCGGTACAGTGAAAACATTAGACGTGTTTCCATAAGACACCTGCTGTCCCTGTCCCTGTTCACCCATCAGTTTAAAATGGGCATTTGGGTTAGGGGGCTGGTGGGCCCATCCGGGTGTTAGTGGACTGGTGGGGTCGCATCCTGGGTGTTGGAGACTGGTGGGGCCATCCGGGGTGATAGTGGACTGGGTGGGGGGGGGGATCCTGGGTGATAGTGGACTGGTGTGGGTGGCATCCTGGGTGTTGGTGGACAGGGGGTCACATCCTGGGTGTTAGTGGACTGGGGGGTGGCACCAGGGTGTTAGTGGGGCTGGTGTAGGTGGCATCCAGGATGTTAGTGGACTGGTGTGGGTGGCATCCTGGGGTAGTGGATGGTGTGGGTGGATCCTGGGTGATAGTGGACTTGTGGGTGGCATCCTGGGTACAGTGGACTGTGGGCCATCCGGGTGTTAGTGAACTGGGGGGTGGCATCCGGTGTTAGTGGACAGGTGGGGGATTCGGGGTGTTAGTGGACTGGGTGGGTGGCATCCTGGGTGTAGGGACTGGTGGGTGGCATCCTGGTGTTAGGGGGACTTGGGGTGGCATCCTGGGTTTAGTGGACTGGTGTGGGGGGCATCATGTGTGTTAGTGAACTGGGTGTGGGTGCATCCAGGGTGTTAGTGGACTGGTGTGGGGGGCATCCAGGATGTTAGTGGACTGGTGGGGTGGCATCCTGGGTGTTAGTGGACTGGTGCGGGGCGATCCTGGGTGATAGTGGACTGGGTGGGTGGATCCAGGGTGTTAGTGGACAGGTGTGGGGGGCATCCTGGGGGTTAGTGGACTGGTGTGGTGGATCCAGGGTGTTAGTGGGACTGGTGTGGGTGGCATCCAGGGTGTTAGTGGACTGGGTGGGTGGGGATCCTGGGTGTTAGTGGACTGGGTGGGTGGCATCAAGGGGTTAGGGGGACTGGTGTGGTGGGATCCTGGTGTGGTGGACTGGTGGGGTGGGATCCTGGGTGTTAGTGGACTGGGCGCATCCTGGGTGATAGTGGACTGGGTGTGGGTGGCATCCAGGGGGTTAGTGAACAGGTGTGGGGGGCATCCTGGGTGTTAGTGGGTGGTGTGGGGCATCCAGGGTGTTATGTGGACTGGGGGGTGGCATCCAGGGGGTTAGTGGACTGGTGTGGGTGGCATCCGGGGTTTGGGGGACTGGGGTGGGTGGCATCAAGGGTGTTAGTGGACTGGTGTGGGTGGCATCCTGGGTGTTAGTGGACTGGTGGGGTGGCATCCAGGGTGTTAGTGGACTGGGTGGGTGGCATCAAGGGTGTTGGTGGACTGGTGTGGGTGGCATCCTGGGTGTTAGTGGACTGGTGTGGGTGGCATCCTGGGTAGTGGACTGGTGGGGTTCATCCTAGGGCAAAACTGACCTTATTTAGGGAAATGCCAGCATAACAAAGGTCTTTCTGTATCGTAGTAGTATGTCATTGATGCAGCTATGGTGTGTATACCTTGTACATGTACTGGTAGTAAATAAAGATGTTATTATTATATTATGCACACTATCTCTTCAGCATTGGTATGTTTGTTCACACACACACACACACACACACACACACACACACACACACACACACCTCACAGTTTATGTGTTGAGTGTTAACTGTGTAAGGAAAATGTTCCTCTCCGTGATCTTGTATGTTTTCAGGTCGCCCAGGAGATATGTTCGGTATGATATCACCCCAGGTCCCTTCTCTTTTAGTTGTTTGCAGTCTTTGACCCCGGGGCCTGTGCTCGTCTGCGGGCCTTTTCCCCTTTTTCCCCAAATTTTTTAATTTTGAACTTGGGGGATTAAACCCAGCAGCCATTTGTTTATGTACTACCATTCCACCTAGTTGTGGGTTTCAGGGCAGTCATGCTCCTGCCCCCCTTTCACGGGCCCCTTTCGGGGTCACGCCCGTTCCATGTTTTTTATCATACCCCCCCCAAAAAGCTTGTAGGGGCCCTGCCCCCAAAATTCCCCCAAGTATTCCACCCCGAACTCTATTGACTGAAGAAATTTTTTCTTTTCCCGGTTTCCCATTTGGTCTTCAATTTCCCAACTGTGCCCCGTTTTGCTTTCCCATCTTTTGGAACTTTTTTCTCTGTCCACCTTCCATTCCTCTCAGTAGCTTTTTGTCATTTCATGTCGTCCCCATCTCTCCTGTCCTCCGGGTGTCGTCAGGTCTTTTCCCCCTTAACCCCCCTCGTGGGACATCCCCCCTTCCCCCGGGGGACTGGTCTTGTTAAAACCCTTTTGCACTTTCTCTGGTTTTTTCGTGTTGGCTAGGGGGGGGTTTCCCAAAACTGGTGCCATACCCAGGGGGGGCCCCTAACGAAAAAGTGAAAGGGGTCCTGAACATTTTATTAAGATGTCGGAATGCTTTTTTTGGGTTAGCTAGGCCCCTTTCCCAGCAGTTTTTGGTTGAGGGCCCAGGAGATGTGCATGGTGTTATACTCCCCCAAGTTTTTTTCCCCTTGAATGGGGTTTTAGTCGGGGGCCCCCCGGGCTGTATCCGTCTGCGGTCTTTTTTCCCTTTCCCCCCAACTTCAATTTTATTTTGGGGGGTTTTAACCCCAGGACCCAAATTTTCTGGACCAGGCTTGGCCTGTCCGGGGTCCCCCTGTAGTTCTGCCTGACCCCTTTCCCCATTGAATTTTTTCATCAACTTCACACATCTGTAAACAAAAACTTCAGGTCTATTCCTTCCGTCATGTCGTTCACAAAACAGAAACACCCGGGGGGTTTTGGTTGCCCCCGGGAAACCCCCACTGTTACCGGCCCCCCTTCTGACACCTCGCCACGTACCAGACTCGCTGCTGTTTTTGACGGGTTTTTCCCCGACCCATTGAAATTCCCTTTCCCCTTTGCCGGTCCCCCAACTTCTGCACTAATCTTTTGGGGGAAATGTGTCAAACGCCTTTTTACGGTCCAAGACTTCAATCAAACCCACCCCCTCTCTCTTGTCTTATGCTGTCACCCTGTCGTGAACTCCAGTAGGTTCGTGAAAAGGATTTCCGCCCCTTGAAACCGTTTTCCCCTCGTTGATAAGATCATTCTTTCAAGGTGCTCCCCACTTTCTCCTGATTATCTTTCCATGACCGCATCCCTTCCATTCAGTGACACTGGTCTGTATTTTATGCTACGTTCCCGTCTCCTTTTTTAAAAAAGGAACTTAATTTTTGTCTTCCATATCGGTAGTTGCCCTGTTTCCCATAGATGTGTTGAAGATTTTGTTTGGGGAAAAGTCCTCTGCTCCCTCTCCCGGACCCCTGGAGAGATGTTATCCCGGCCCCCCCCTTTTTAGATATCTAGCTGCCCAGTGGGCCCCTTCCTTCCTCCTCAGTTGTTGTAGGGGGAGCACCTGATGGGTATCCATTTTCCCCCTTTCTGGGGGGCCCCTTTTTTCCCTCTGTGAAAACCTCTTTTAATCCCCATGAGCTCCCCACACACTTGCGGGGGTTTCGGGCCCCCCCCCCTTCCTTCCTCAGCCTGACCCCTTTTCTTTTACCTTTTTTTCCCCCTGATGTGGGGAAACAGTTTGGGGCAGATTTTGGGTTTCCGCCATGTCATTCCTTTGTCTTTGGGCCTCCCTTCAGACCGGGATTTAAACATTTCTGGGTCTCGACTGCCTCCTTTTCTCCTGGGTCCTTTTTTTTTCGTACCTCTTCCATTCCCTGGCACACTTGGTTTTTGGGTTCCCCGCCCTTTTTGGGGGGAAACCCTGGGGGCCCTCCGGGTTTTTTTTTTCCCGGCCCCTTTGGGATAAACCCCCCCAATTCCTTGAAATTGTTGTCATATTTCCATTTTTCACCCTTTTACTTCCCCGTCAGCTTCTGTCCCAAAAAAACTCTTTCGGAAGTTCTTATGCTTTTCGATGTCACCTTTTTTTTAGTTTTGGGTTATTGGGATCCCCCCTGCTTCCCCCCCACTTGTTTAAATCACTTTTTTTGAAGCTTAGAACCATATGATCACTGGCCCCAAGGGGGTTTCATTTGGGTGTCCCCCAAAATCTGCCACCGGGGGAAAACTAATAAATCTCCCGGTTTCCCCCCCCCCTCTCTCTGGTAGTGTCCCGGGGGACATGAGATTTTCCCAAAAACCACCTCCAGCATCTTAGACCTCCACGCCCTTTGGGCCCCCCTTTTGGCTCAAGTTCTCCCAACCCCCTTTCCCCTTTTGGCTGGGGTCCCCTATGTTGGGGGCACCATCCTGGGGTCCAAAGTTGGGGGGGCCATCCTGAGGTCACTATGTTGGGGGGTTTTTATCCTGGGGGCACTATGTTGGGGGCACCCTCCTGGGGGGGCTATGTTGGGGGCACCATCCGGGTCACTATGTTGGGGTCACAATCCTGGGGTCACTATGTTGGGGTCACCACCGGGGGTCACCCAGGGGTCAACATCCTGGGGTCACAATGTTGGGGTCACCATCCCGGGGGCACTATGTTGGGGGCACCATCCTGGGGTTTATGTTGGGGTCACCATCCTGGGTCTTCATCCCGGGGTTATGTTTTGGTTTTTCCCTCCGGGGGTTTTTTTTTGGGGTCCCCCGTCCTTTGGGTCAATATCTGGCCCTCTTCCTGGGGTCACGTTGGGGTCACTGTCCTGGGGTTCCCCTATCCCCGGGTCACTATACGAGGGGGACTTTTTTAAATTTATCATTTTGTTTTTTTAAAAAATTTTTTTTTTTTTTTTTTTTTTTTTTTTTTTTTTTTTTTCCCCCCCCCTTTTTTTTTCTCTCTCTCTCTCTCTCTTCTCTCTCTCTCTCTCCCCTCTCAGAGGCATCAAAAAGGCCTGGGTTTTTCCCCCCCTACCCCAGTTGTTTTCTTTTTTGGGTCATTTTTACACGTTCGGGGGCCTTTTCTTTTTGTGTGTGTTTTTTTTGTGTGTGTGTGTGTGTGTGTGTATGTTTGTGTTTTGTGTGTGTGTGTGTGTGTATGTCTGTGTTTGTGTGTGTGTTTGTGTGTGTGTTTGTTTTTTTTGTGTGTGTGTGTATTTTTTTGTGTGTTTGTTTGTTTTTTTGTGTGTGTGTGTGTATGTTTGTGTTTTTGTTTGTGTGTGTGTGTGTGTGTGTACTCCCCAATTTGGTTGCAGGGGCGGGGAAATGCCCTGGCCCCCCTCTTCGCTGTCTCTTTTCTGGGTCTTGCTCTCCCCGCTCCCTGAGCTTTATCTACCTTGTCTTAAAAATATGTATGGTTCCCGCCTCCCCCTATATCTTTTCGAAATATTCCCTTTCCCTCTGTGGCTGGGAAAAATGTTCCCCCCATCCCCTTTTTTCCCTCTGAGTCTTCAGCTTCCAGTTGTGTCCCCTTGTTTCTTTTTTCTTTTTCTGGAACATCCTTACTGTCTACCTTGTCCCAAATTTCCCCCCGTATTTTGTATGTCGTTATCATGTCTCCTCTGACCCTTCTTTCCCCCAGTGGTTTTTTGTCCTATTTCCCCCAAACCCCTTTTTTTAAAGGGCAGATCCCCAGTTGTGGGAAAAACCTTGTCGTAAAAATTTCCTTTCTCTAGTTTCTTTTCGTGCTTGACCAGGTGTGGGTTCCAGACTTTTTGTGTGTGTGTGTGTGTGTGTGTGTGTGTGTGTGTGTTGGGGTGTGTGTTTTAGTGTTAAGTCGTGGTATATGAATAGGTAGTGTCATGGGCTGGCAGATTGTAGTG
>WNWK01020790.1:30000-35174 GCA_009830355.1 Cherax destructor | reverse complement strand
TACAAGATTCTAATTATTTATTCATGTGAAGATTTTAACCATCCAATTGATTTTCAAAATGCTGAGAAGGTTGTATCAAGCAAGTCCATGGTTGAGGTAAATACGTATAATAGAATCATGTTTCATTAAAAGCAGTTTTGAAAATAATATGAATATTTCTTTTGGTTTATATAAATTGGATTCATTTATAATTAATAAAATTTGGGAAGAATTTAATGATAAATTGGACTAATCTTAATTCTTGGGAAGGTTTCAGGTCCTTTCTTATGTTCCTCTTCAAGAGTCGTGCGATGTTACGCTACGGGAGGTGTAGTCTTTGTTAGTGTGATGTGACTGTAGGTGTAGTCTCGCCCTTATATAAGCCCTTCTTGTCATGTTTCCTGTTATAGTTCCTTGATAATGTGAGTAGTCACAGCCTTTGAATTCTTCTTTTTTTTCATAGTGGTTTTCTTGCATTTTTTGATATCACCTTTTTACTTGATCTTTTTGCATATATATATATATATATATATATATATATATATATATATATATATATATATATATATATATATATATATATATATATTCTTTCTTTCTTTCAACACGTCGGCCGTTTCCCACCGAAGCGGGGTGGCCCAAAATGAAAAACAGTTTCCCTTTACATTTAGTAATTAATACAGGAGAAGGGTTACTAGCCCTTGCTCCCGGCATTTTAGTCGCCTCTTACGACACGCATGGCTTACGGAGGAAGAATTCTGTTAAACTTCCCCATGAAGATAGAGGAAATAAGAACAAGATCTAGTAAGAAAATAGAAGAAAACCCAGAGGGGTGTATATATATGCTTGTACATGAATGTGTAGTGTGACCTAAGTCTAAGTAGAAGTAGCAAGATGTACCTGAAATCTTGCATGTTTATGAGACAGAAAAAAGACACCAGCAATCCTACCATCATGTAAAACAATTACAGGCTTTCGTTTTACACTCACTTGGCAGGACAGTAGTACTCCTGGTGGTTGCTGTCTACAACCTACTATATATATATATATATATATATATATATATATATATATATATATATATATATATATATATATATATATATATATAAGTTCCAAAAATCATTCTGATCCTAACGAAAAAATATATTTCATTGTTTGTTTATTATTAAATTATTTAAATTTATCTAAAATATATTTAGTTGGATTAGGCTAAAGTAAATTGCGCTTGTTATAATAAGGTTAGGTAAGTTTTCTAAGGTTCTTTTGGTACAAAAGAAAAATATGTCTTTTTAATTGACCAATTTTACCTATTCGGCACGATTTATATATATATGCAATAAGATGACAGTAAACAGGTGATATCACAATATGCAGAACAACCAGAATGGAAACATAGTGTGTTAGATCATTGCTATAATAAACAAAGAATTTGTAATGAACTCAAAAACCAACTACAAAGAAAATTAGACAGTTTAATTGAAAACAGTGATTGGACAAAGCTGCAAATAACAATTTTGTAATTAACTTATCAGATGAAATATTAGATAAAAATACAACTGCTGCTCTTGGTTTCGGTCTAAGTTTTGCATCTTCATAAAAAACTTAATAATGTTAAAATTGCAAAAGCCTCTGATTTATCCACTGATGAAATTAATATTAGTAAGGGGATGGTATATGTTAAAACAAAATATTCCCAGTTGCCCTCAAAGATTATTTTAGTAATAAAAATTTGCATCTTACTAAAGTAGATAAAATAAATGCAACAGTAATTTCGAAAGAAACTGATTTTCATGTATTTTCATTTATTTTTATGTCCTGAATCCAAATATCACCTTGAAAAATGCTTATTGGCTGTGGGTTTAAAGATACGAGACATGTAATATTGGATTATTTTATTATAACGTACAATATGTGTCAGTATGTTTTAAACTCTAATCCGTACCTACTCTCTGCCTTTTTGCTTGACACTTATAGTGGGCTGAAGAATCATCTCTTGCCAATGTCCAGCAATAGTCTGCAAGCATTCTTGTGCCCCATTTGTTCTGGTACCATTTTTCCATGGTTGAAATATCTTGGTGAAACCTTTCACCATGTTCGCCACTAACTGCTTCACAGTTCGCTGGAAAAAAGTTTAAATGTGAGTCCAAAAAGTGGATTTCAAGTGACATGTTACATGTTCATGTAAACCTTGATGGGGGTTTCCACCAATTCTTCATAGTTGCCTTCTCTTCTGTTTCCGAGAAATCCCTTCGCCACTAACTTGAGATCTTCCCAAGCAGTTTTCTCCTCCCCATGAAGGCCTGATTCAAAGTCACCATCTTTAAGAAGCTCTCGAATCTGAGGACCATTGAAGACTCCCTCTCTTATCTTAGCGTCGCTCAGTCAGAGGAATTTTGATGTTAAATACTTGAATCCCTGACCGGATTTGTCAATAGCTTTTACAAAGTTTTTCATGAGCCCAAGTTTTATGTGCAGTGTTTGGTTCAGTGAGAGGAGGATGTTGAGCATTTTTCATGGCAGACTCCAGTGATTGACGAGGTGGTAAATTAGACACATATGCAACACTTGGGTATCTTTATTGAGGATAGAAAAAAAACGTTTCGCCACACAGTGGCTTCATCAGTCCATACAAAGGAGAATCGTGAAGAACAGGAGGAGTGTGAGGTTGTCAGGCCCTCAATCTTCAGACGATGTTGTCAGTCCATCAATCTTGAATAGAATAACAGCATATGAGCAGAGGAACCTTATATACTGTAGACAGGAGAGGTGCAGCAGTAGTAGGAGGTGTCACATTTGTTCAATGTGGAAGTAGGTCGTGCCCAAGGAATAGGCAAGCGAAGAAATCCCTGTATTAAGATACCAAGATGTTGCAGTGTCAGACAGGATGTGAATGAATGGTTCAGAGAACCGACGAGTTGGTAAATTAGACACATATGATGTAGTGGGAACCACTTGCACGGCTGTCCCATTCACATATAAAGCAGCAGTACTTGGTTTTAAAAAGTGTTTGGCTAAGAAAATCACTTACCTTTCACCTCAAAATATAAACTTGGAGAGCACAACCACCTTGTATGACTGCTGGAACAATAATGAAGGTCAGTGAGACTGTGAGTGTGGTAAGAAACACACTGCCGCAAGCCTGTTGCAACCTGTTGTGACACGTAGGTCTATATTGAAAAGTAGACCTAACAAACATTTTTAACCATGATATTCATTATCAGTGACCTAAAATTAGTTGGAAATTGCTGTTCTGGTATCCGAAGCATTTTGGTTGTTGACCATTGTTTACCTGGAGTTCCGAGGGTCAACGCCCCCGCGGCCCGGTCTGTGACTAGGCCTTATGGTGAATCAGAGCCTGATCAACCAGGCTGTTACTGCTGGCCGCACTCAGTCTGACGTACGAACCACAGCCTGGCTGGTCAGGTACTGACTTTAGGTGCCTGACCACTGCCTGCTTGAAGACAGCCAGGGGTCTATTGGTAATCCCCCTTATGTACGCTGGGAGGCAGTTGAACAGTCTTGGGCCTCTGACACTTATTGTGTTGTCTCTCAACGTGCTAGTGGCACCCATGCTTTTCATTGGGGGATGTTACATCGTCTGCCGAGTCTTTTGCTTTCGAAGGGAGTGACTCCCGTATGCAAGTTTGGTACTAATCCATCTAAGATTTTCCAAGTGTATATAATAATGTATCTCTCCCGCCTGCATTCTAGGGAGTACAGGTTTAGGAACTTCAAGCATTCCCAGTAATTGAGGTGGTTTATCGCAGTTATGCGTGCCGTGAAGGTTCTCTGCACATTTTCTAGTTCAGCAATTTCACCTGCCTTGAAAGGTGCAGTTAGTGTGCAGCAATATTCCAGCCTAGATAGAACAAGCGACCTGAAAAGTGTCAACATGGGCTTGGCATCCCTGATTTTGAAGGTTCTCATTATCCATCCTGTCATTTTTCTAGCAGATGCGATTGCTACAGTGTTATGGTTCTTGAAGGTGAGATCCTCTGACATAATCACTCCCAGGTCTTTGACTTTAGTTTTTCGCTCTATTGTGTGGTTGGAATTTGTTTTATACTCCGATGAAATTTTTATTTTCTCAAGTTTTCCATATCTGAGTAATTGAAATTTCTCATCAATGAACTTTATATTGTTTTCTGCAGCCCATTTAAAGATTTGGTTGACATTTGCTTGGAGTCATGAATTGTCTTCAATGGTGGACACTGTCATGCAGATTCGGGTGTCATCTGCAAAGGAAGACACGGCACTGTGGTTTATATACTTGTCTATGTCCGATATGAGGATGAGGAACAGGATGGGAGAGAGTACTGTGCCTTGTGAAACAGAGCTTTTCACCGTAGCCGCCTCAGACTTTACTCTGTTGACTACTACTCTTTGTGTTCTATTTGTTAGAAAATTGTAGATCCATCTGCCAACTTTTCCTGTTGTTCCTTTATCACGCATTTTGTGTGCTATTACACCATGGTCACACTTGTCAAAGGCTTTTGCAAAGTCTGTATATGTAACATCTGTATTCTGTTTGTCTTCTAGAGCATCCAGGACCTTGTCGTAGTGGTCCAGTAGTTGGGACAGACAGGAGCAACCTGCTCTAAACCCATGCTGCCCTGGGTTGTGTAATTGATGGGCATCTAGATGAGTGGCGATCTTGCTTCTTAGAACCCTTTCAAAGATTTTTATGATATGGGATGTTAGCGCTATTGGTCTGTAGTTTTTTTGTCAATGCTTTACTGCCGCCTTTGTGGAGTGGGGCTATGTCTGTTGTTTTTAGTAACTGCGGGACGACCCCAGTGTCCATGTTCCCTCTCCATAGGATGTTAAAAGCACGTGATAGAGGCTTCTTGCAGTTCTTGGTGAACATGAGTCTGGGCCTGGAGCGGAGTGCATGGGCATGTCATTTATCGCCTCTTCGAAGTCATTTGGCGTCAGGATAATGTCAGATAGGTTTGCGTCTATCAAGTTCTGTGGCACTCTCATAAAAAATTCATTTAGGTCTTCGACTTTCAGTCTGGTTACCGGCTCGCTAAAAACTGAGTCATACTGGGACTTTAGTAGCTCACTCATTTCCTTGCTGTCATCTGTGTAGGACCCATCCCGTTTAAGTAGGGCCCAATACTGGATGTTGTTTTTGACTTTGATTTAGCATAAGAAAATAAATACTTCGGGTTTCTTTCAATTTCATTTAT
>WNWK01020790.1:0-25000 GCA_009830355.1 Cherax destructor | reverse complement strand
GTTATTCCTCCTTGCCCTACACACGAAATCACAGCTTCCCTGTCTTCATCAACATTTAACAAATCCTCAAAATATTCTCTCCATCTTCCCGATACCTCTAACTCTCCATTTAATAACTCTCCTCTCCTATTTTTAACTGTCAAATCCATTTGTTCTCTAGGCTTCCTCAACTTATTAATCTCATTCCAAAACTTTTTCTTATTTTCAACAAAATTTGCTGATAACATCTCACCCACTCTCTCATCTGCTCTCTTTTTACATTGCTTCACCACTCTTTAACCTCTCTTTTTCTCTCCATATACTCTTCCCTCCTTGCATCACTTCTACTTTGTAAAAACCTCTCATATGCTAACTTTTTCTCCCTTACTACTCTCTTTACATCATCATTCCACCAATCGCTCCTCGTCCCTCCGCACCCACTCGCCTGTAACCACAAACTTCTGCTGAACACTCTAACACTACATTTTTAAATCTACCCCATACATTTTCGACCCCATTGCCTACACTCTCACTAGCCCATCTATCCTCCAATAGTTGTTTATATCTTACCCTAACTGCCTCCTCTTTTAGTTTATAAACCTTCACCTCTCTTTTACTTACTGATTCTATTTTCCTTGTATCCCATCTACCTTTTACTCCCACTGTAGCTATAACTAAAAAGTGATCTGATATATCTGTGGCCCCTCTATAAACATGTACATCCTGAAGTCTACTCAACAGTCTTTTATCTACCAATACATAGTCCAACAAACTACTGTCATTACGCCCTACATCATATCTTGTATACTTATTTATCCTCTTTTTCTTAAAATATGTATTACCTATAACTAAACCCTTTCTATACAAAGTTCAATCAAAGGGCTCCAATTATCATTTACACCTGGCACCCCAAACTTACCTACTACACCCTCTCTGCATGTTTCTCCCACTTTAGCATTTAGGTCCCCTACCACAATTACTCTCTATTTGGTTCAAAAGTTCCTATACATTCGCTTAACATCTCCCAAAATCTCTCTCTCTCCTCTACACTCCTCTCTTCTCCAGGTGCATACACGCTTATTATGACCCACTTTTCGCATCCGACCCTTATTTTTAATCCACATAATCCTTGAATTTAACATTTATATTCCCTCTTTTCCTTCCATAACTGATCCTTCAACATTATTGCTACCCCTTCCTTAGCTTTAACCTCTCAGATACTCCTGACTTAATCCATTTATTTCTCCCCACTGAAACTCGCCTACCCTTCAGCTTTGTTTCGCTTAGGGCCAGGACATCCAACTTCTTTTCATTCATAACATCGGCAATCATCTCTTTCTTATCATCCGCACTACATCCACGCACATTCAGACAACCCAATTTTATAAAGTTTTTCTTCTTCTCGTTTTTAGTAGATTTGTACAGGAGAAGGGGTTACTAGCCCATTGCTCCCGGCATCTTAGTCGCCTCATACGACACGCATGGCTTACGGAGGAAAGATTCTTTCCACTTCCCCATGGACAATAGAGAAAATAAAAAGAACAAGAGCTATTAAGAAAAGAAGAAAAACCTAGATGTGTGTATGTATATATATGCATGTGTATGCCAGTGTAGTGTGACCTAAAGTGTAAGTAGAAGTAGCTAGATATACCTGTTATCCAGCGTGTTTATGAGACAGAAAAAGACACCAGCAATCCTACCATCATGTAAAACAGTTTCAGGTTTCTGTTTCACAGTCACCTGGCAGGACGGTAGTACCTCCCTGGGGGTTGCTGTCTACCAACCTACTACCTATATATATATATATATATATATATATATATATATATATATATATATATATATATATATATATATATATATATATATATATATATATATATATATATAATATAAAATATTGCAACCACGAACGAGTGATATTGATCAATAACAACACTGCACTACCAGGGTTCAAACCCATGTTGTACTGGCCAATCATTGTGAGCGAGAACCACATGATGCTTTAAACCACAGGACTACCCAATCCTACAAGAACCAAGTTACTCTTGCTCCGAGGACATACGGTAGTGTGGGAGCTTTCAAGATGGGTTTTACAGCTGCTGTCGTTCTGTTCTTGTTCTGTCTCAGTCTAGGAAGACCCTTTTAAATGTTAACGATTCCTTCAGCTGTGGTTTCTCTTGCAGGATCCTGTTTTGCATCATTTCGGTCTTGAAAATCAGCTTGACTGGCTGATTTCTCCCCTTTAAGTCTCCTCTATTCTCTCTGAAAATTTACTATCTCAGGCATGTCCTCCTCTATTTCTTTCATAATGTTTTCAATCTCGTTTTCATTCATGTCGCCTTTCATTGTGTGTCTTTCTCTCGCTCTCCTGAAGCCCATGAATAAACACTGACTTCTCCCTCTCCTATTCCCATTGTCTTTCCCTCTGTGTCTCTGGGCCCCATTTGTACATGGCCATTATCTCCCTTATCTTTTCCTGTAAATCTTTGTAGCATGGTCGTGCCTCTGCATGGGACCTATCCCCCTCTCCACCTTCTCCCCCTCCCTTACTGCTATCCCTGCTCCCAACTGCTCTCCCCTTTCATTCTTCGGCCCTGCTTGGTGGACTGATAGGGCCTTAGTTTAAGCCATTTCTCCTTCCTTTCCATTGGGCTCCTCATTCAGTAGGGGTGTACCTGCTTCAGATGCTATGTCTCCTCTTGGCAATAACCCTGTAACTCGCTTCAGCCTATTTACCCCATATTCTAGGGCCCATCTTGGCTTCTGCAGCTTTGGCTTCTTACTCCCATTTCTTCTTTTCTGCCCCCATCCTCTTCTCCATTTTAGCAGAACTCACCTAGTTTGCTCTCCCACTCTTGTTCCATCATTTTACATTGCTCTTCCATCCATTCTTCCTTACCAGAGCCATTTTCCTCTGATCCCCTGAGCCTTCAGCTTCCCTTCTGAACCATCATTTGTGTGTGTGTGTGTGTGTGTGTGTGTGTGTGTGTGTGTGTGTGTGTGTGTGTGTGTGTGTGTGTGTGTGTGTGTGTGTGTGTGTGTGTGTGTGTGTGTGTGTGTGTGTGTGTGTGTGTGTGTGTGTGTGTGTGTGTGAGTAGGTCAGTAGGTATCATTTTATTAATTTTGTGTAAAATAGTGTGAAAATTGTTTTCCAATAAATTATACAAAATAAAATTGAAAATACCTCTTTGGAAAAGTTTTAGTATTTAATATTATTTAAATTTGTGAGTTTTCAAAAATAGTTGAAAAAACTTCGATATAATAACTGGAGAATGTCTTTTCTGGTGGGTTTCAAACTTTTTAACACTGATGTGTTTTATATAACGATACATCTGCATTGTTATTGCATTGCACTGGTCTCAGTTTGTCCATTTTTCAATTATTCATACTGATGGTCATTCAGTAAGTAAACAATGGATCTTTTGAATGACTTCATAATATAATACTGGTGGAATTAATATAATGCTAAAGAATTTAATATTATACTGATAAATTTAATATAATACTGATGAATTTAATATAATACTGATGGATTTAATATAATACTAATTCTAATCTTCATGCTAGTATATTAATCGATGGATTAATTAATGCACATCAATGTCATGATGGATTTAATATAATACTGATGGATTTAATACAATGCTGATGAATTTAATACAATGCTGATAGATTTAATACAATGCTGATGGATTTAATACAATGCTGATGGATTTAATATAATACTGATGGATTTAATACAATGCTGATGAATTTAATACAGTACTGATGGATTTAATATAATACTGATGGATTTAATACAATGCTGATGAATTTAATACAATGCTGATGGATTTAATACAATGCTGATGGATTTAATACAATGCTGATGGATTTAATACAATGCTGATGGATTTAATACAATGCTGATGGATTTAATACAATGCTGATGGATTTAATACAATGCTGATGGTAATTTATAACAATGCTGATGGATTTAATAAGAAAGATAATATCCGCCAAGTTTAGTTTGAGTTGGTGTAAATTTGAAACTTTACTGACATTGTTAAAAAAAAAAAAAACTGGAATAATTGGATAACGACCCATTTCTGAAGAATGTCTTTTCTGAAAGGCTTAAAACTTTCAGTGTTAGCTGACTTTATTAAAAGAAAGCTTAGTATTCACATTTGCGTTGTATAAATTTTAATGTGCCAATTTCATTATTTTTTTTCCATGTATTAAGAATAACAGCTGTTCTGATCATTGTCAAATATTAGGCTCAGCTTTATCTTAATGTGAAGTATTTTTGTATTGAATTTAGACGCCGTTGGGGCCAAGTTGACAATTTTACTGAAAACAAATATCAGATTGGACCTTTTTAAAAAGTTAAATATTTTCTCTATTAGATTTAACATTTAAGTCAATATACGGTAAGTATTTTAATTGGTAATATACCACTTTCTCATTTACTTATACGAAAAGAGAAAAGTAACGTTTCCATATAACTTGACAACCTGATGTGATAGAGATGATAATAATAATAATAATAATAATAATAATAATAATAATAATAATAATAATAATAATAATTTTTATTTCATCGCAATTTTACATAGAGATTTACATAGAAGTGCAAGGAGAGCCACTGACATGCATAAAAAACACAGTGAATCACTATTTTCCATATATATATATATATATATACCGAAAAAGATGCCATAGAGTCAATAAAAAAATCATGCAGACCAGTGTCATTAAAGAGCACCTTACCGATTGGCTTGAAATTTTCAACCTTGGTGAATTATAACCAGGAAGGAAAGTTCATGGAATATTTGTCAAGTGGAGATGTCCTCTAGTCAATTTTATACTGACTTTTTCAAATTTTGGAGTCTGTGTGATAACTTCAGGAAGCCTCTTCAGATTGTCTTCAGTCTTTCAGTATTTATGTTTCCTAGTTAGAGGAAGATTAGTATTGTTATTGAAATTTGGAGTTGCCATTTTGCAAATTTTAATTTCGAAATGGTAAGTTATTGCTTAAAATTTACCATAAAAAAGCAACATCTATGAAATAAATAATACAAGCAGGTCCCGCTTATACAGCAGGTTAGGCTCCAGGATACTGGTGTAACGTGAAGCAGGTACCGCTTATACAGCAGGTTAGGCTCCAGGATACTGCTGTAACGTGAAGCAGGTACTGCTTATACAGCAGGTTAGGCTCCAGGATACTGCTGTAACGTGAAGCAGGTTCCGCTTATACAGCAGGTTAGACTCCAGGATACTGCTGTAATGTGAAGCAGGTCCCGCTTATACAGCAGGTTAGGCTCCAGGATACTGCTGTAACATGAAGCAGGTACCGCTTATACAGCAGGTTAGGCTCCAGGATACTGCTGTAAGTGAATCAGGTCCCGCTTATACAGCAGGTTAGGCTCCAGGATACTGCTGTAACATGAAGCAGGTACCGCTTATACAGCAGGTTAGGCTCCAGGATACTGCTGTAACGTGAAGCAGGTCCCGCTTATACAGCAGGTTAGGCTCCAGGATACTGCTGTAATGTGAAGCAGGTCCCGCTTATACAGCAGGTTAGACTCCAGGATACTGCTGTAATGTGAACCAGGTCCCGCTTATACAGCAGGTTAGGCTCCAGGATACTGCTGTAACGTGAAGCAGGTACCGCTTATACAGCAGGTTAGGCTCCAGGATACTGCTGTAATGTGAAGCAGGTCCCGCTTATACAGCAGGTTAGGCTCCAGGATACTGCTGTAACGTGAAGCAGGTCCCGCTTATACAGCAGGTTAGGCTCCAGGATACTGCTGTAACGTGAAGCAGGTCCCGCTTATACAGCAGGTTAGGCTCCAGGATACTGCTGTAACGTGAAGCAGGTCCCGCTTATACAGCAGGTTAGGCTCCAGGATACTGCTGTAATGTGAAGCAGGTACCGCTTATACAGCAGGTTAGGCTCCAGAATACTGCTGTAACGTGAAGCAGGTCCCGCTTATACAGCAGGTTAGGCTCCAGGATACTGCTGTAATGTGAAGCAGGTCCCGCTTATACAGCAGGTTAGGCTCCAGGATACTGCTGTAATGTGAAGCAGGTCCCGCTTATACAGCAGGTTAGGCTCCAGGATACTGCTGTAATGTGAAGCAGGTCCCGCTTATACAGCAGGTTAGGCTCCAGGATACTGCTGTAATGTGACGGAGGTCCCGCTTATACAGCAGGTTAGGCTCCAGGATACTGCTGTAATGTGAAGCAGGTCCCGCTTATACAGCAGGTTAGGCTCCAGGATACTGCTGTAATGTGACGGAGGTCCCGCTTATACAGCAGGTTAGGCTCCAGGATACTGCTGTAATGTGAAGCAGGTCCCCTTATACAGCAGGTTAGGCTCCAGGATACTGCTGTAATGTGACGGAGGTCCCGCTTATACAGCAGGTTAGGCTCCAGGATACTGCTGTAATGTGACGGAGGTCCCGCTTATACAGCAGGTTAGGCTCCAGGATACTGCTGTAATGTGACGGAGGTCCGCTTATACAGCAGGTTAGGCTCCAGGATACTGCTGTAATGTGACGGAGGTCCCGCATACAGCAGGTTAGGCTCCAGGATACTGCTGTAATGTGAAGCAGGTCCCACTTATACAGCAGGTTAGGCTCCAGGATACTGCTGTAATGTGACAGGTCCCCTTATACAGCAGGTTAGGCTCCAGGATACTGCTGTAATGTGAAGCAGGTCCCGCTTATACAGCAGGTTAGGCTCCAGGATACTGCTTGTAATCGTGAAGCCAGGTCGGCCGCTATACAGCAGGTTAGGCTCAGGATACGCTGTAATGTGACAGGTCCCGCTTATACAGCAGGTTAGGCTCCAGGATACTGCTGTAACGTGAAGCAGGTCCCGCTTATACAGCAGGTTAGGCTCCAGGATACTGCTGTAATGTGACGGAGGTCCCGCTTATACAGCAGGTTAGGCTCCAGGATACTGCTGTAACGTGAAGCAGGCCCTTATCAAGGTTCTCAGATACTGCTTATACAGTCCTTATACAGCAGGTTAGGCTCCAGGATACTGCTGTAACGTGAAAATTGCAGTGAAACAGCCTTTTTTTCAATTTCAAATGCATTTAACATCCTTATAACATCTTTACCTTATTATATTTTAAGTGAGCAATATAGCTAGGCCTAAGAAATGCATATACAGTACACACATTATTACCTTAATATATGATATATTTTGAAAACTGCTGCATTAACGAAACCTTGTAAAGCAAAGTGCTGTAAAGCGGGGTCTGCCTGTATTTTATTTTTTATATCTTTCAAAAGGCAAGATGCTACTTTTATGTTTAATCATAACTAATTTAATTACGAAATTAGAAATGCCATAATGTTTTCCAGAAGGAAAAATATCTAACAAATAGATGCCGGTTATTAAATACACACAGATAATTTAAGTAAAATATCCACAGTTACCTTCTCAACCGCAGGTTTTCGGCAACCTAACCATAGGTGTGATGGCATGGACGATACCCTTCCTTGTGGCGTGTTCCACGAGTGGTGCTTCCAATGGTGCCATCTTCACCAACGCTAGGGTGCTGTTTGTTAGTTCGAGGCGCAGCCAGATGCCCCGGGTGTTCTCCCATCTCCACATCCACAACCACACTCCCATCCCTGCCCTCTTCTTTGTTGTGAGTTGCTTCTCTTTCAGTGTAGTGACAAGTATTCTGTAGGCTGAGTGTCCAGAGTAACAGTGTATCGGAGTAAAGAAGTAAAGGCCCGTCATGATCAGTTGCAGTTCCAGAGGATAAGATTAAGATAAGATAAGATTTCTTCGGATTTTTAACCCCGGAGGGTTAGCCACCCAGGATAACCCAAGAAAGTCAGTGCGTCATCAAGGACTGTCTGTCTTATTTCCATTGGGGTCCTTGATCTTGTCCCCCAGGATGCGACCCACACCAGTCGACTAACAACCCAGGTACCTATTTGCTGCTAGGTGAACATGACAAGAGGTGTAAGGAAACACGTCGAAATGTTTCCACCCGCCGGGAATCGAACCCGGGCCCTCCGTGTGTGAAGCGAGAGCTCAAGCCACCAGACCACCGGAAGCATGTTAACTGCTACAGTCAAATCAAAAGTTGTTGTCGAAGGGTTTAGGGCTCGGACGAATCAAGGGCAGGTAACACTTCTGCAGAAATCTGTAACCACAACCGACATCAAGCATCACATGGAGAGAGAGAGAGAGAGAGAGAGAGAGAGAGAGAGAGAGAGAGAGAGAGAGAGAGAGAGAGAGAGAGAGAAGAGAGAGAGAGAGAGAGAGAGAGAGAGAGAGAGAGAGAGAGAGAGAGAGAGAGAGAGAGAGAGAGAGAGAGAGAGGGGTAAGAGTCCCAAGAAGGAAAGCCCTGGCAGAGAAAATATGGAACAAGAAAGGAGTTGGTCGTACTTGTGGAGCTGGTAGGGGTACTATGGCCAGGAAAGGATCGGCAACCATCCTGAATTGATAAATGTGATCCGTAAGTCATCGCCATATACAGACCTGGTTTCGGTGTCCCACATATGGGCAGGGGACCATCAATGAAGCAGGGGACCATCAATGAAGCAGGGGACCATCAATGAAGCAAAAGAAGCACCTGTGTTGGTTGGTCCAAGTCCAGTGGCATGCTAAAATTTAGTAAGGAAAGCCACTTCGTCTTTAATTTCATTTCATTTGATGCCTAAATAAGCCAGAACCTATTGCAATGAGATGGACTAGCCTGGGATAGTGATCAAGAAAGTGAGAGGTTGTTCTGAGAATTAAGACGTAGAGAGGTCGAGATTTAGAAGTGAAAAAAAGTCAGCGAGGATTGCGATTTAGCAAAGAGGACAAAAGCAAAGTTTTTTTTACTCAGAGACAAATGCAAGAATATGAAGAAAATAAATCCTGATGGATGAGAAAAATTTCTGCCTCCCTCCCATGCCCAAGAACGGGCCAGGATAGGTCCAGTCTCCTGATCTGGCAGAGGAAAACTTCCGACGGAAGGAAGTGGAGGTAAGAGCGAGATTTCAGAGAAGACCTTCTATTATGAGCAAAAAAAAGAATTAGATGGACTGAAGATACATTTTGAAGATTAAAACCATTATATGGAAAGCTGCAAGAGGTAAACAAAATTATATCAACCCATGCAATGATGGTATGTGTTTTATAGTTGTGGTGTCTAAAATGAATAAAAAAAATGATAATCTATGAAGAGTGCAAATAATTGCAACAAAACTTTTTTCTTTAGGAATCAAAACAATTTAGTCTTTCAAGAACAGGTTAGATTAAAGACTGACTAAATATACAGCTTTAGCCAATCGTTGCCACTTAAACCTAGACGTTAGATCAGGAAATACTTCAGGACATTTGGAAAGGAATTTTGAGTACATCAGATGTATCTACTACTTCTGGAAATTGTCAAGCATAAGTGATAAATATGATAACAGGTCGTAGAAACTGGATAAGCAGCACCACTGCTGAATAAGGTGCACAGCACACTGGGATTGTGCCAGTGGGTTAAGGTAGGTACATTTGACAAAAAAATTAAACACTTCATGGCAATGTTTCAAACATCCACTACAAATGTTTTTCCTCTCAACACATGAAACAGAAGTGAAATCTTTTAACGACAAAGAAGCATCGTAATTAGTCCTTGATTAACTTAAAGTACAAAAACTTTTTAGCAAGATGGTGGCACTCAAATTACACAAGATGGCCGACGCTGATGACTACGGCAGCAGGCTAGATGGTTCTAGACCTGAGTAAGCAAAACACATAAACAGTAGGGCCTCGTTTATACGGCGGATTAGGCTACAGGCTACTGCCGTAAAGCGAATCATCTTGTTTTCACTTATAAATGTCTGATAACATTATTTACACTATCATATATTAAATTAGCAATAGAACTAAGCCTAAAAAATAATAAAAATGTAAAATGCACATACAGTACACTCATTACTTACCTTAAATATTTTTGGCCTTAAAAGCTGAGAGGCGAGTAGTACTTATTATAGGAAGTCAGGAGATGAAACCAGCTTCTGCTAACTTCGAATTTATCTTCAGCTGCTTCCTCACCTCTCTCTCAGCCTTCAGAGATTTACAGAGACTTAGGATCTTGGACTGGATAATGGCTCGGCTTAAAGACACGTTGTGACTAGCTGGATCTTCAGTCCACACCAGTAAAACAATAAGGTTATCACATTTTCTTATAGCTTTAGTGTTCACTAGTGTAGCACTCTTAATTTCCTGCAACCCTTTCTCCTTAGAGTTCATTTAAAGTAAGAGCTTAAAGCCATAATAACTTTAAAACACTTGAAACTTTGGAAAGTTTTCATACGGAACCGAGAGACATGCAGAGCTCATGGCAACTCACCCAGGTTCACTAAATAATAATAATAATATCTTTATTTGCTACAAGTACTATGAGCAACTGCTTGTTGCTACAAGAATCTCTGAGACCAGTATCTCCTTACTTGACCACATCTGGACTAACACTATATCCCCTTTAAAATCAGGCATAATCACAGACAACACCACAGACCACTACCCTACCTTTCTCATAACCAACCTAGGAAAATTACCCCAGGACACTACTAAAGTTACTTTCAGACTACATAACTTAATAAGAATTTCCTAAAAAAAAAACACTACCTCTATAACAAGCATTGCCCTAAAAAACTAAACAGATCACAGCTAAGAGACTTAACAGTCCCTGGCTAACACCCAGCATCCTAAAATCCATTAACAAAAAGCACCAATATGAAAAACAGTACAGAAGGGGTCAAATAACCAGAGACCAATCCAAACGCTACTCGTCAATCCTTACCAGCCTGATAAGAAGGTCAAAAAAACTATATTATGAGAACATGTTACATAACATAAAAGGTGATATAAAAAAGACCTGGAAAACCCTATCAGAAATTCTTGGAAATAAAAGATATCCAAAAATAAAACTATCATCTTAACAAAATCAGATGAACCCCTACTCCCACCAATTGAGACAGCAATAAGTGAGTCCCAAAGCTCCTCAACAAGCTTAACAACTTTACTTATATTGACTTGACTCAGAATTAAAATGTACACTGTTAGCCCTCAAACCCAACTAAAATGTATATTGTTGTTATGAAAGCTTAACCTAGCAATTTCCTGTACACATCAGTAAATAGTTACAGGACTTAAGTTAGCCTCTGGTGCAAATCACAAATTAAATAAGTCAAAGACAATAAAATTCAAACAGTAAAAATATGTAGTCTTTGCAAATTAAATTCACTTGGTTAATGCAAATAAATTCAATAATTCAACTTATATACAGTAAGTGAATAATGTGGTGTGATTAGCTTGGCTTAACTGTGCCTAGCTTGTTAATTGTGTAGTTAGTTGGAGAAGGTAAATCCTAACCTAACTTTATATAACTGTTGAAATTAGTGTGCAACTAGCCTAAATCTAGCTTTGCAATTCAAGGTAAATGTTAACTAGGTTAAATCTGACCTAGCTGTTATAACTGTTATAAATATTGCATTAGCCTAACCTAACTGTGGCTGCCTTGCAAATTTACTGTAAGTAATTAAATATACAAGTTTCCTACCCTGGCTTACTTGTAATCACTGTAAATAATTAAACTCACAAGCTTAACTAACCTACCTGGCCTGCCTGTAGATTACTGTAAATAGATTAAATTTACAAGCTTAACTAGCCTAATCTGGCCTGCCTGTAAATTATTGTAAATAGATTAAATTTACAAGCTTAACTAGCCTACTCTGGCCTGCCTGTAAATTACTGTAAATAATAAACTTCTGAGTAGTTAGCTTAACCTAGCCTGTGTAAGTCTTTGGGCCTAGATGTGCTAACTTAACCTAACTTTGATAATGCCTGGTACATTAACTGTGGCCTAGCTAATTAAGACTAATCTGTCTGCTAAAAAACTAGCTATTCCACATCTCGGTTATCGAAGGACCATGTAGAAATTTGTCTTGGACTGCCTCCTTGTAAGCTGCCCCCTGGCAAGCACTGTTGACACCGACACTCTGAGACGCTCCTCTCAGACTTACAAGTGGCTTATGGGACAGAATTTCTAACTGACTGCAGCTGAAAGAATTCCCCCCCTACATGCACGTCTAAAAAAGAGTTTAACTTACTTGATAGAGTAGAAATGTCTCCTAGTCTTCCAATCTCCCTAAGCTATAACCCCCTCCAAACACCATGTGTAGGGAAGGATCTTAATCTGCAAGAATTCAAGTGGTATTAGTGTCTTGCCCTAAACTCAGAAATTCCAAACTCAAAGGGGGTTATCCTCTAAGCAATATCTAAGCAGTATGGGACTCTAGCTTCCAGACTTGAACTTAAGAGACGACGCTGGTACATACCAATATAATAGCGTCCGTCTGCTTGAGACCCACAGATAAACTCACTAGCGTTTCCCCCAGAAAACTGGCCAGATACTGAGAGAAAGGAAGTTATAGTCTTATTGTAATGGGTCTGGATGGAGAAAGATATCCACAGTACTTCGGGATGTCTCCTCCGAGTCCCCAGGACAGATGTTGGGAGTCACGTGGGGAATGCTGCCCTGGTCGCAGCACTTGTTCACTCGTTGAAGTCTGGTCTGAGAAGGACCCAGGTCACGCTTCGTGAGTCCCACATTGCTTGACCTGAGCATGAGATTGCCATTTCTCTTTGGCCTATATAACCCAATGTTCGTCTATTGGGCCCTAAAACTACCTATGTTAAGGTGCTAGAGCTACATTATTAATATCTAAAGTTGCCTCAGTAATCCTAATATTAGTTACTAACTGTACAAACTTACCTAGATCTTCCTAGGAGAGTAAATCTATCAATTAACATGTGTTATCTCTCTATCTCTGCCAACTACTGTGTTAGTTTGTGTGGGTGTGTGGGTTCATAAACTCAAGAGGACCTATCTGTGGTATGTTTAAGGCTCCATATGGCTCACTTACCCTGTGGAACCGTTAGCAAGGAAGTTTCCACATTTACTATTGATATAATCATCTTACAAAACACTTTGTCAAAATGTAAAATCTTCAGATTGTAACTTGAGTAAACTTATTATCTGCTATAAACATAAGCTATGTTTAATTATAACAAAATTATCAATTTCTCTAGTATTAAGTAGTCTATAAGTCATGATTAAGTCTGCCCATAATGCTATGGCATGATAGCGGCTCTCTTTGCACTTCAATTCTATATTGTTATTACAAAATCTCGATGTAAACTTGCAATGAAATAAAATATGATTATTATTATTATTATTATTATATTATTATTAAGTACATGTACAAGGTATACAGGCCTAGCTGGCATCAATAACATATTACTATATAGAAAGTCGCTTGTTATGCTGAGTATTTTGGGCAAATTAGGTCAGTTTTGTTCCAGGATGCGACCCACACCAGTCGACTAACACCCAGGTACCCATTTTACACTGATAGGTGAACAAGGACAGCAGGTGTCTTATGGAAACACGTCCCTAATGTATTCCAGCCGTACCAGAGGAGATTCGATCTCCGGACCTTAGTGTGTGAGCTGAGTGCGCTAGCGATCGAGAGTGTTAATGTTTTGGGTGGACGGTCGGATTTATACGTGTTTCATACCTGTGCACTTGCCCTTGACAAGTTCATCTCGCATTATGAATGCGTTTTTGAAACGTTTTTCCCACAATACAAACAACTTACACTGTGTACAAGTTGTCTTCACGTTGGTGCAGTAGAATATATAACAGCAACACTCCCATACTCATGCAACACACCCTTTTATAGAGCGAATGACGCTATGAGTAAAGGCATATGAAAGATTTTTTTCTAAAGTTATCTCCCAGTTATACTATACACAGTTTCTCTAGTGGTGTTGTACTAGAGAAAACGTGTTATAGCAATTATTATCATACACTCCTTTATGCTCGCCCGGCTACCACACCTCACAATTATGTTAATTTGTTCTAGTATGGTTGTCTGCATCATGTTTATAGGATATGTAGTGTGTTTCTTATATAATCTTGAACAAAATGCCATAGATGGATTAATGAAAATGTCTATAATAACCTAATATACAACATATAAACCACCCCAGCAATTATTATTATTATTATCATGCTTATGTTACTGAGTCTTCAAATAGTGATTTTAATGTACCTGCACAACGTGAAGTTTGTTTAGGTATAGGTACACATAAGTGCAATTATCAGTAGTATCTCAGAACTGTCTCAGCCATAGACATAACTTACTCACTGTGTTTAATCATTTCTAACTTTACTCTTAAAGTGTGTTACGACTTTTCTTTTTATCACAACTGCCCATAGATGTTATTGTAACACAAAAGAGTATATATAAAATGTGCAGTAACTTTAAAACTCTGGAAAGTTTTCAGACAATCGAGAGAGACACCAAGCTCATGGAGGATGTAAAGCACAAGGTGCTGTGCGTACGCCGAAATAGCGAATCAGGGGAGCCGTATAAATGAATTCTTGGGTATAATTTATCCATAATAGCAAAGCACCATAAAGCGAAGTGCTGTAAAAAGAGCGCCTGCCTGTAGCACAACTCAATGTGTTCAGTTACCGTGAAGGGTGGCTTGGTGGTATGGTGGCTTGAGCTCTCGCTTCACACACGGAGGGCCCGGGTTCGATTCCCGGCGGGTGGAAACATTTCGACGTGTTTCCTTACACCTGTTGTCATGTTCACCTAGCAGCAAATAGGTACCTGGGTTGTTAGTCGACTGGTGTGGGTCGCATCCTGGGGGACAAGATTAAGGACCCCAATGGAAATAAGACAGACAGTCCTCGATGACGCACTGACTTTCATGGGTTATCCTGGGTGGCTAACCCTCCGGCGTTAAAAATCCAAAGAAATCTTATCTTATCTTATGTGCGCACTAGGTATAGTTTCCACAACATCAAGAGGTGCAGAACAGCTGTTTAGGTAAAAGTGCAGAGGCAACACTAACTTGCATTTCTGTGCCTCGGAGCTACCCGAGTGTGAGAATGTACTCACCTAGTTGTGGTTGCAGGGGTCGAGTCATAGCTCCTGGCCCTTGTATGTACTTTTTTATTTATGCATGAGTATATGAATTTGCATAAGTTTACAAGTATGTACACGTTAATATAGTTTTGTGTGTGTATGTATACAGTATATGTGTGTGAATTTATTTCATGTAATCATGTACCCCTGTATTCATGTACCCTTCAGGCTACCATCTCCATGGTGATGTTCGTGACTTCAGACATGATAGTCCTCATTAACTACTTCTCCTTTGCCAATAATCTTCTAGAATTGGGGACCATTGGAGCATTCTTCTGGTTGCGCATCAAGCAGCCAGACCGTCACAGACCCATCAAGGTCAGTGCAACACATGTTTGCCTCACGATGATTTATTATTATTATTATTACTGTTGCTGTTTTTGTTATTATTATTATTATTATTATTATTATTATTATTATTATCATTATTATTGGGACGTGCTAAACTGAAAATTATCACAACTCACTTCGGAATTGGGATGTCTTCGGGCTTGATCCAAGTAAAGGGAGGGTAACTCCAATTCCTTGGATCAATAGCCATTCACTGTTTGTCTAGACTTTTACCTCCTCGTTGATGGGGTCTCAGAATAACGGTAACAGCAAGTTTGTTGCTCCTGTATTTTACTTCCATCAGAGGTTCCTAGCAACGCTGTGATGGCCTAGCAAGGACCCACATAACACTAAGATATGTGGACATCCAGAATGATATAACTCAACTGCAAAAATCACCCAAAATATGCTATATAACCTACTGAAGACTTGTGTTACCGCCATCTACCCCGCTGCCAGGCAAAAGGAAAATTTCAACATCTGCACACTACCCAGTATCTACATTTCATCTGACACAACTGTCAATGGCCAGGGGACAGGGCAGCAAGAGAAAGTCCAGTAACAAACCAAGGACTCCCAGCAACACAGGTGAGAGAAGCAATACTACACAGAAAACTTCTCCTACTGCCAGCCAGGACACAACCCTCACCGCCACCCAGCGCCACCACCACAACACTCGCCTGTCAACAACAACAAATATGGCCACCTCCTCAAGAATCCAAGATAATTCCTTCTCTGAATTTGAGGACTTGAACATTAAATACCCAGAAATAGCCGAACTCATCAGGAAGCAAAGTCAAAAAATCAGCATGTTAACTCAGGAAATGGATGAACTTAAAAAGTCCAATGATACGTTAACCCGGGAAATTAAGGACTTGCCAGCCACCAACACACACTGCATGGACAGGATTACAGCTCTAGAAAATAATCAAACAACACTGGACCAACTAACCATCACCCACACCCAGTCAGAGGACTCCATCACCCGCCTGAAAGAACATGTGGAAAATATTGGGTATTTTCCTGAAAGGTTATACTCGATAACCTTTCTAATGTGAATATTCTTAATGTGTGGCTGTTGGTTCGTATTTTTCTTGAGATGGGGAGAGAACCATCGCTACGGTGGCGTGGGTACGTGGAGCTGGGTCATACGAGGGCAGGGAGCAGTCGGTCTCGTGGGATAAGCGGATGAAGGTGGAACGATGGGAGAGCTCTGGTCATAAAGGCGTTTACAACGACCAAATCGCGGTTAATGGTCTCTCTTCACAATAGTGAATGTTGTGAATATTCGCCGGGCATAATGTGGGACATTAAGTCCAAGAAACTACAATAATAGAGTGATAATGTGTTAAATAGTGAACGACGCCGCCATTACGGTGTTGATGGAGGAAATGTGCGTCGGTTCGATCAGTGTTCATCGTACACAATTAATAATGGATTAACTTCTAACGAGAGTAAATTAGTGGGACATTAAACCGACGTGTGAATAGTGTGTAAAGTGTTACGTATAAACTGTAATAAAGGGGTATAGTGAGAGAATGAATCACTACCCCGACCAACCACGTTAAATAACGCCCGGTCTCGTGGGCGATGAGGATTCAGGAATCAATCTTCTTGACTCCCTCGACCAACCACCAACATCACGCCCTTGCCGGAAGAATAATCTCTCCAGAGGACCATGAATCCGTCAAGAATAGAGACAAGAAGGCTGTTTCTTCCCTGAAGTACTCTTATTATCTTAGCAACTGTCTGGCCAGTAGGTATGTTGGGATAATGTGGGTCTACGGTGGGAATGATAATGACGGGATCTTCAAGTGAACAGCAATGGCACGGATAAAGGGTGTGGAAAATATTGGTATTTTCTGAAAGTTGTAATTGATAAACTTTCCAATATGAACAGATATCCTTAATGTACCGCTGGTAGTTTAACGTTCGTGGGGGTATGAATAGGGAACCATCGTACCAGCGGGAGGATGCGGGGGAAGCTGGGCAGAGGGGAGGAGGAGTAGTGAGTGAACAACCAGCCTACCCACCAGATTCCAGGTGGTGATGGCGAGCCGAATTTGGAGATTCTGGCCGCCAAACCGGATTTAATTACCTCCTTTCGTAATGTGGAGGAGTATCCAGTGATGCGGTGAATATAAAGTGGGACAATCGGTCCAGGAGGTCCAGTAATAGGCAGTAATTGTGGAAGTAACGAATGGCGCCGGCATGGTATGTCCGCATAGGCCTAATTGAACTCAGTGAAGCAACCATACGACAGGATAAAGTCGTAACCCCTGATGCTGGGGGCCTTTCGTCTTAGAAGAGACTGAAATATGTTCGATAAACTTTGTGAAATGGTGAATATAGTGAAACAGAGTTGTAAAAAGTCAGGGGGTGAATGTACCGGGCGGGTCTAGCTTGGGTACGCCATACCCCGACCGCCATGTTGGATGCAGAGGAGATGAACTAACATATCACAAGTTATCTACTCGAAATCCAAGTATCGAGACGGTGAATGTGTATAAACTAGTGGGGCATTAAGCCAGGATATACGTAGTATGTAAAGTTATACATATAAACAGTAATAAGGTCGGAATAGTGAGAGGATCTGAATCGCTACCCCGACCAACCACATGTTAACTAACGCCCGGTCTCGTGGGCGTATAAGAGTTCACGGAAATTAACCTTCCTTGACTCGACGGGACAACTCTTACCATCGCGATCGAATCAGATCGCAGGAGGACATCAACAACGAAACGACTCCCTCATCTAAAGCTAAGTACTCTTATGTCGTCTTTATTGTTGGCCAATAATATTGTTACGCACAGTAGATGTACTTTAGCTAGATCAACGATCTACTATGCACCGCTATGATGCTGTTAATTAGGTGAGTGATGGTCATGTTAACTTAATTGTGTGTTCGCTATCTTTCTTTCTACTTGATCAGTCGCCCATAACCTATACAGTCCACTTAGATTTAATCATACCATAATTATTAATATTATCTACTCAGATTTATTTATACTGATCCAGAGTGCAGTGGGCTAACGTGAGAATATTGAAGGTACCCCTTGGGTGCGGCCAGGAGCGGGTAAAGTTCTCACATACCTTAAAGGGAATGACTGCGGTAAAATTATACGAGTCGGTCATCTCCCTAGGAGTTTGTTTATTGCAAGTGGCGGTGTCCCAGATAGACTTATCTCCCACAATTCCCCACAGCGCCCGTTGGTCCGTCCTGAACCGGATGTGATTAGTGAATTAATCATTATTGAATTAATTATTTAATAAATAAGTGACTGATAGTAGGAAGTGAGTATAGAGTACACAGTTAATTAATTGTGTGGTGGACAGTAATTAGTCCAATTAATTGCTAGCACAGGCGTGGCTATGATTTGTGCAAGAGTGAGGTGTGAGAGTCACCTTTATAAACAATTTATTTAATTTGTGACAGCAGGCTGAACTTAATGGAGTTAGTGTGGCTGGCAAGCCCATGAATAATAAAGGGTCTATTTAATTTGTACCCTCAGCGGTTATTGATCCTATAACCATGGCTGAACTTAATGGAGTTAGTGTGGCTGGCAAGCCCATGAATAATAAAGGGTCTATTTAATTTGTACCCTCAGCGGTTATTGATCCTATAACCATGGCTGAACTTAATGGAGTTAGTGTGGCTGGCAAGCCCATGAATAATAAAGGGTCTATTTAATTTGTACCCTCAGCGGTTATTGATCCTATAACCATGGCTGAACTTAATGGAGTTAGTGTGGCTGGCAAGCCCAGGGAGACTAATGTGAAACTGGTACCCTCCGTAGTAAGCAATGACTCGGTGGGACCAGTAAGTGTTTTGATAGGCAGTGACTATTATGCCACCTTCGTGAAGGGTATGACGAAGAAAGGTGGTGTCACTCTTCTCAACACTGGTGAAGGCCATGTAATTTATGGCAGGCTTCCTGGCAGTAATGAATGACTGGAGGAAGCCATAAATACAGTCACGGTGTGTCTTACTCATGAAACGTCACCCCAGTGTAAATATTCTTCTATAGAGGATGCTGTTAAACCAGTGCATAAATTGTGGGAACTGGACAGTATTGGGATTAATATAAATGAAGAAAGTCCAGATGATTCCTTCACTCAGGAACAATACCTGAAGGATGTTAAATTTGAGTCTGGACAATACTGGGTGCGATTTCCATGGAAGCTAAACCATCTGGAACTACCCACTAATTACCGGATGGCGTATGGTCAGTTAAAGGCCCAGCTCCACGAATTGAGTAAGACACCAGAATTGCTGACTGCTTATAATGGGATCATTAATGAACAGTTAATTAACCAGTTCATAGAGGAGGTACCCCCTGAGCAAGCCAATATTCATGGCCACTACTTACCTCATCACAGAGTGAAGAAGGATTCGAAACCCACTCCTTTGAGGATCGTGTTTAATTGTAGTGCCAGGGGTAATAAAAATGTACCTAGTTTGAATGATTGTTTAATGACAAGTCCGTCGCTGACGGAGAAATTGGGAGATGTGTTGTTGAATTTCAGAGTTAATAATTATGCCTTTACGACAGATATAAGTAAAGCTTTCCTGAGAGTGGGATTGCAAGAAACGGATAGGGATTACACAAGATTTCTGTGGCCAGAGGATCCTAGCAATCCTCTTAGTCCGCTGAAAACCTTCAGATTCAGAAGTGTCTTATCCGGGGCTACTTCTAGTCCGTTCTTACTTCAGGCGACGATAAATGCGCATCTTAAACGTACAGGTGGTCCACTGAGTGAAATAATGAGTAAACAATTCTATGTGGACAATTTCCTGGGTGTGACGTCAACTGAAGAGGAGCTAATGAAGATATATGAAGGGGCTAATGACATAATGCAAGGTGCAAATATGCCTCTCAGGGAGTGGAACAGTAATTCGTCCAGGTTAAAGGACCGAATAAATAAAGAGAATCCCGGAGATGGAGTATCTGGGTGTAACAATGTATTGGGACTGACTTGGGATACTGAAAGAGACTTGATATCGTTAAAGCCTAATAATTATAGTATGCCCAAGAAATTAACGAAGAGAACCCTGCTTGCTGAAGTTTCAAAATGTTTCGATCCACTAGGCTTAGTGGCGCCTCTTACAATTCGAGGGAAATTATTGGTACAAGAGGCATGGAAGCAGAAGTGTGCTTGGGATGAAACCCTACCTGAGGAATTCGTTAACAGGTGGGAAGAATTAATTGGTGATTATGAGAAAGTTCCAATGTTGGAGTTCTCGCGCCGGGTGGCAGTTCAAGAAGGGAATCATATACTCCACATTTTTTGCGATGCTTCTAAATTAGCGTATGGAGCAGTCGCTTGTCTTCAATGTAATAAAGACATTTCTCTTGTCATGTCTAAAGCTAAAGTGGCTCCAATTAAATTGCGTACCTTACCTCAGTTGGAATTAACCTCCATTTAATAATGAGGTATCCTTGCAGTGGATTCGTAACGAAAAACAGCAAGATTGTGTATGTGCAAAATAGTCTCAAAAATTTACGAGATACAATTTGAATCGTCTAACAACGAACTCTGCCCGGCCGCAGTGTGGAAAATATTGGTATTTTCCGAAAGTTGTAATTGATAAACTTTCCAATATGAACAGATATGGTAAATTAGACACATATGCAACACTTGGGTATCTTTATTGAGGAAACGTTTCGCCACACAGTGGCTTCATCAGTCCATACAAAGGAGAATCGTGAAGAACAGGAGGAGTGTGAGGTTGTCAGGCCCTCAATCTTGAGTTGATGTTGTCAGTCCATCAATCTTGAATAGAATAACAGCATATGAGCAGAGGGAGCTTATATACTGTAGACAGGAGAGGTGCAGCAGTTGTAGGAGGTGTCACATTTGTTCAATGTGGAAGTAGGTCGTGTCTAATTTACCAACTCGTCGGTTCTCTGAACCATTCATTCACATGAACAGATATCCTTAATGTACCGCTGGTAGTTTAACGTTCGTGGGTGTATGAATAGGGAACCATCGTACCAGCGGGAGGATGCGGGGGAAGCTGGGCAGAGGGGAGGAGGAGTAGTGAGTGAACAACCAGCCTACCCACCAGATTCCAGGTGGTGATGGCGAGCCGAATTTGGAGATTCTGGCCGCCAAACCGGATTTAATTACCTCCTTTCGTAATGTGGAGGAGTATCCAGTGACGCGGTGAATATAAAGTGGGACAATCGGTCCAGGAGGTCCAGTAATAGGGCAGTAATTGTGGAAGTAATGAATGGCGCCGGCATGGTATGTCTGCATAGGCCTAATTGAACTCAGTGAAGCGACCATACGACAGGATAAAGTCGTAACCCCTGATGCTGGGGGCCTTTCATCTTAGAAGAGACTGAAATATGTTCGATAAACTTTGTGAAATGGTGAATATAGTGAAACAGAGTTGTAAAAAATCAGGGGGTGAATGTACCGGGCGGGTCTAGCTTGGGTACGCCATACCCCGACCGCCATGTTGGATGCGGAGGAGATGAACTAACATATCGCAAGTTATCTACTCGAAATCCAAGTATCGAGACGGTGAATGTGTATAAACTAGTGGGGCATTAAGCCAGGATATACATAGTATGTAAAGTTATACGTATAAACAGTAATAAGGTCGGAATAGTGAGAGGATCTGAATCGCTACCCCGACCAACCACATGTTAACTAACGCCCGGTCTCATGGGCGTATAAGAGTTCACGGAAATTAACCTTCCTTGACTCGACGGGACAACTCTTACCATCGCGATCGAATCAGATCGCAGGAGGATGTCAACAACGAAACGACTCCCTCATCTAAAGCTAAGTACTCCTATGTCGTCTTTATTGTTGGCCAATAATATTGTTACGCACAGTAGATGTACTTTAGCTAGATCAACGATCTACTATGCACCGCTATGATGCTGTTAATTAGGTGAGTGATGGTCATGTTAACTTAATTGTGTGTTCACTATCTTTCTTTCTACTTGATCAGTCGCCCATAACCTATACAGTCCACTTAGATTTAATCATACCATAATTATTAATATTATCTACTCAGATTTATTTATACTGGTCCAGAGTGCAGTGGGCTAACGTGAGAATATTGAAGGTACCCCTTGGGTGCGGCCAGGAGCGGGTAAAGTTCTCACATACCTTAAAGGGAATGACTGCGGTAAAATTATACGAGTCGGTCATCTCCCTAGGAGTTTGTTTATTGCAAGTGGCGGTGTCCCAGATAGACTTATCTCCCACAATTCCCCACAAAGGGTGAGTGATATTAAGTTGTACTCTTTCCTCCTTCTCCCCAATCAGTCAGATATTAACCCATTCAGTCCACAAAATTTAACAATACCGTAACTATTGGTGTTACTCATTCTTAATAAACTGGTCAAGGATAGATGTGGATTTAGAGAGAATATCGAATGGACCAATTGGATGTGACCAGGAGTGGGTCAAGTTTTCTCACACGCCTCAACGGGGATAACCGCGGTAAAATTATACTAGTCGGTCCACTCCCCGGGAGATTATTTTGTTGTAAGTGACGGTGAAGCCCAGACAGGTGATCTCTTAATTCCCCACAGAACAAGTTACCCACCTGACCACCGACATCAAGAATGAAAGAGAAAGAGTGGACTTACAACTTACAGATGTTATGAACAATTTCCAAGACCACTTCGACCAACAACAATTATCTGACTCAGTTGTAGTGAACAGCAAACATCTTCCAGCAACTATAACTCAGGAAATATGTAAACAAACCACCTTGCAACTCATCCAAGACCATCTTCGTCTTAACATACCAAGTGATGTCATAAAGGAGTGTAAAGTGATAGGATACCACCCTGGAAAGAAATCAGTAATACTAAAATTCAACTGTAGCTCACAAAGAAATAATCTTCTAAATACTTCTATTACCGTGAAAAGTGAGATGTATGTATACGAATGCCTGACCAAACTGCGGCAAAATCTCCTCTATAGACTAAGAAAGTTACGAAATGGCAGGAAAATTCACCAGTGCTTTGCAAGAGATGGAAAAATTGCTGTTAAAAAAGAGCCAACAGGGAGGAGATATACTATTTCTACTGAACACGAACTGAAAAAGTTCCTCAGAGATTCCGGCCTCACTGAACTGCAATAATGCAGTTTTTACCCACCTTCTGCAGTTAGTGTTATTAAAACTAATTCTTTATCTGTTTAATCTCTACAAACCCTTGTTATTCTGTCGTGTCAGTATTATATATACACTTGTGTAGTGTATCAACGTTCATCTTAAGTTATACAGCTGGTCCCTTTGCGTGTGACGTCACGATACCCGCTGACGTCAGAGGCTCAGCGCATGTGCATAGCCACACATAGGCGTACACTCTCAGAAGTGGCAGACCTACGGCTGGACAGACGTGGCTGGGCTCTCTCCTTCACAGACCGTAAATATACCGTAACCATCCTACAAGGAGTGTCTCTGACAACCTAAATATCTCTCCCAAGACCCACACGAAAATTCACTTCAATTGTCAATCTGACAGCAGTAAATTCTCAAATTGAACTTATTGCTTTACTTTAAAACTTTTTTTTATTGTACTGTATTGTGCAGTATTTACCTTATTACTGCTTTGTTGCAGTATTTACCTTATTATTGCCTTATGTTTTGCAGTATTTACCTTATTACTGCCTTATTTTTTGCCAATTTTATACACTTTTAACATTCTTACATTTTGTTTTGTTTTCTCTTATTAATTAACTATTATTACAATTTAAATTTCTTATTATCACTATTTCCCTATTTTTTATTTTATACTTCATTGCTCAGTTTTATTGTATACTTTTATTTTTATTAACCTACTATTGCCAAATATCGCAGCTTTTATGTTCAGCAACAACTCTACCTCATAGTATACATTTTTAGATCAACAAATCTTTCTTAATTATTTCAATTACTTTATCATATATTTGAAATTCACCACATCATTGTGGTAAATTGTGTGACTTATTTTGTATTCTTGTATTAAAACAACTACTTCATGGTATATGTGACTTATTTTATATTTCTTGTGTTAGAAGCAACTACCAAATAATTGCAATTATTTGCTTATATCTTTTAAATACATATCTACCATTAGCCATTTTCAAACCATAACTATATATAGTATTAGTAATCACCTTATTTGCTTAAAATTTGATCAAAACCATTTTTACTCTTAGTCCAGTCGATCACCATGCCAGCCCTTCTAGGGCAGGGTAGGTGCCAAGGCTGGAGCTTGCTACCATCTGCGGCTCGCAAGCCTGCCCTTCCTGTCAGCCCCCTTGGGGCAGGGAAGGTGGCAGACCAGAGTGGCCTAGCATCTATCTACCTACCTTGCTTGTGGGCGAATATGGCTAAACCTAGGACCAGTTGGTCCCACCGCTGAGGGGTACCCCCCTCCCATGGGAGACTTAGGTCTCTGCTACTCCCACGCCAGGGAGCCGGAGCCGGGTCGCCATCTGGTAAAGACCCGGGCCGGGAGAATTCCCGGTGAATCAACACCACCTATTAGTCCATTTTACTTTGTGCAATTAATCTCTATATTCTCTTAAAATAGTTCTTTACATTCATTTACCTCTTATTGCCTTTTATAAATTCTAAAGTTTCAACCAGTGCAATATTGAATCCAAATAATTGTCCAAAACAATTTAATACTAGTCATAGTAATTATTCCAACCATTCATTAGCCAGTTCAATT
>WNWK01020789.1:0-35175 GCA_009830355.1 Cherax destructor | reverse complement strand
AAAATGCAGGAGGGACATACAAGATGCAGGTGGGACATGCAAGATGCGGAGGGACATACAAAAATGCAGGTGGACATAAAGATGCAGGATGGACATACAAGATGCAGGTGGGATATACAAGATGAGGGACATAAAGATGCAGGTGGGACATACAAAAGATGTAGGTGGGACATACAAGATGCAGGAGGGAATACAAGTGCAGGTGGACATACAAGATGCAGGTGGGACATACAAACTGCAGGTGAGGACATACAAGATGCAGGAGGGACATACAAGATGCAGGTGGACATACAAGATGCAGGGGGACATGCACAAGATGCAGGTGGAACATACAAGATGCAGGTGGGACATACAAGATGCAGGAGGGACAACAAGATGCAAGTGGAACATACAGATGCAGGGGGACATACAAGATGCAGGAGGGACATACAAGATGCAAGAGGGACATACAGATGCAGGGGACATACAAGATGCAGGTGGGACATACAAGATGCAGTGGGACATACAAGATGCAGGATGGGACATACAAGATGCAGGTGGGACATACAAGATGCAGGTGGACATACAAGATGCAGGAGTGAACATAAGATGCAGGTGGGACATACAAGAATGAGGAGGGACATAAAGATCAGGAGGGACATACAAGATGCAGGTGGACATACAAGATGCAGGTGGAGACATACAAGATGCAGGTAGGGACACAAGATGCAGGAGGGACATACAAGGACTACAGGTAGATGGGACTAAAGCAAGACTAAGCAGGTGGACATACAAGATGCAGGAGGGACATACAAGTGCAGTGGGGACATACAAAGATGCAGGGGGACATACAAGATCAAGTGGAACATACAAGATGCAGGTGGGACATACAAGATGCAGGTGGGACATACAAGATGCAGGAGGGACATACAAGATGCAGGAGGACATACAAGATGCAGGTGGGACATACAAGATGCAGGTGGGACATACAAGATGCAGGAGGGACATACAAGATGCAGGTGGGACATACAAGATGCAGGTGGGACATACAAGATGCAGGTGGGACATACAAGATGCAGGAGGGACATACAAGATGCAGGAGGGACATACAAGATGCAGGTGAGACATACAAGATGCAGGTGGGACATACAAGATGAAGGTGGGACATACAAGATGCGGGGGTGACAGTGGACATACAAATGCAGGAGGGACATACAAGATGCAGGAGGGACATACAAGATGCAGGGGGACATACAAGACGCAGGTGAGACATACAAGATGCAGGATGGGACATACAAGATGCAGGTGGGACAACAAGATGAGGAGGACATACAAGATGCAGGTGGGACATACAGATCAGGGGACATACAAGATGCAGGAGGGACATACAAGATGCAGGGGACATACAAGATGCAGAGGGACATACAAGATGCAGGTGGGACATACAGATGCAGGAGGGACATACAAGATGCAGGTGGACATGCAAATGCGGGGGACAACAAATGCAGGGGGACACAGATGCAGTACATCAAGATGCAGGAGGGACATACAAGATGCAGGTGGGACATAAGATGCAGGAGGGACATACAAGATGCAGGTGGGACATAAAATGCAGGGGACATACAAGATGCAGGAGGACATAAAGATGCAGGAGGGACACAAGATGCAGGTGGGACATACAAAATGCAGGTGGGACATACAAGATGCAGGGGACATACAAAGATCAGGTGGGACATACAAGATGCAGGAGGGACATACAAGATGCAGGGGGACATACAAGATGCAGGTGGACATACAAGATGCAGGTGGACATACAAGATGCAGGAGGGACATACAAGATGCAAGGTGGGACATACAAGATGCAGGTGGGACATACATATACAAGATGCAGGAGGGACATACAAGATGCAGATGGACATACAGATGCAGGAGGGACATACAAGATGCAGGTGGGACATACAAGATAGCATGGTGGGACATACAAGATGCAGGAGGGACATACAAGATGCAGGGGGACATACAAGATGCAGGTGGGACATACAAATGAGGTGGGACATACAAGATGCAGGTGGAAATGGGACATACAAGATGCCAGGTGGGACATGCAAGATGCAGGAGGGACATACAAAATGCAGGTGGACATACAAGATGCAGGAGGGACATACAAGATGCAGTTGGGACATACAAGATGCAGGAGGGACATACAAGATGCAGGTGGGACATACAAGATGCAGAGAAATAGGACATACAAGATGCAGGTGGGACATACAGATGCAGGGGGACATACAGATGCAGGTGGGACATACAAGATGCAGGTGGGACAACAAGATGCAGAGGGACATACAAATCAGGATGGGACATACAAGATGCAGGAGGGACATACAAGATGCAGGTGGACTAGATGCAGGTGGGACATCTGCAGGGGACACAAGTGCAGGAGGGACATACAAATGAGGTGGTCATAAAGATGCAGGAGGGACCTACAATGAGCAGGTGGGACATAAAAGATGCAGGAGGGACATACAAGATGCAGGTGGGACATACAAAATGCAGGTGGGACATACAAGATGCAGGAGGGACATACAAGATGCAGGTGGGACATACAAGATGCAGGTGGGACATACAAGATGCAGGAGGGACATCAAGATGCAGGGGGATATAACATAGATGCAGGTGGGACATACAAGATGAGGTGGGACATACAAGATGCAGGTGGACATACAAGATGCAGGAGGGACATACAAGATGCAGGGGACATACAAGATGCAGGAGGACATACAAGATGCAGGTGGGACATACAAGACTCAGGTGAGACATACAAGATGCAGGAAGGACATACAAGATGCAGGTGGGACATACATGATGCAGGAGGGACATACAAGATGCAGGTGGACATACAAGATGCAGGTGGACATACAAGATGAGGAGGGACATACAAGATGCAGGTGGGATCAAATACACAAGATGCAGGTGGGACATACAAGATGCAGGATAGTGGGGACATCAAATGCGGGGACATACAAAATGCAGGTGCGTCATAAAAGATGCAGGAGGGACCTACAAGAGCAGGTGGGACATAATGCAGAGGACACAGATGCAGGTGGGACACAAATGCAGGTGGGACATACAAATGCAGGAGGACATACAAGATGCAGGTGGGACATACAAGATGCAGGTGGGACATACAAAATGCAGGTGGGACATCAAGATGCAGGAGGATATACAAGATGCAGGTGGGACATACAAGATGCAGGTGGACATAAAATGCAGGTGGGACATACAAGATGCGGAGGACATACAGATGCAGGTGGGACATGCAGATGCAGGGGACAACAATATGCAAGTGGAACATACAAGATGCAGGTGGGACATACAAGATGCAGGAGGGACATACAAGATGCAGATGGGATATACATGATGCAGAGGACACAAGATGCAGGTGGGACATACAAGATGCAGGTGGGACATACAAGATAGAGAACAAGATGCAGGAGGGACATACAAGATGCAGGTGGATATACAAGATGCAGGTGGGACATACAAGATGCAGGTGGCATACAAGATGCAGGGGGCATAAGATGCAGGAGACATAAAGATCAGGGGGACATACAAGACCAGGTGAGACTAAGATGCAGGAGACATACAAGATGGTAATAGGATGCGGAGGGACATACAGATGCAGATGGATACATGATGCAGGAGGACACACGATGCAGTGGGACATCAAGATGCAGGTAGGACTACAAGATGCAGGAGGGACATACAAGATTCAGGTGGATCATACAATGTAGGAGGGACATCAAGATGCAGGTGGGACATGAAGATGCGGGAGGACATACAAAATGCAGGTGCGTCATAAAAGATGCAGGAGGGACCTACAAGACGCAGGTGGGACATAAAAGATGCAGGAGGGACATACAAGATGCAGGTGGGACATACAAAATGTAGGTGGGACATACAAGATGCAGGAGGGACATACAAGATGCAGGTGGGACATACAAGATGCAGGTGGGACATACAAAATGCAGGTGGGACATACAAGATGCAGGAGGGATATACAAGATGCAGGTGGGACATACAAGATGCAGGTGGGACATACAAAATGCAGGTGGGACATACAAGATGCAGGAGGGACATACAAGATGCAGGTGGGACATGCAAGATGCAGGAGGGACATACAATATGCAAGTGGAACATACAAGATGCAGGTGGGACATACAAGATGCAGGAGGGACATACAAGATGCAGATGGGATATACATGATGCAGGAGGGACATACAAGATGCAGGTGGGACATACAAGATGCAGGTGGGACATACAAGATGCAGGAGGTACATACAAGATGCAGGAGGGACATACAAGATGCAGGTGGGATATACAAGATGCAGGTGGGACATACAAGATGCAGGTGTGGCATACAAGATGCAGGTGGGGCATACAAGATGCAGGAGGGACATATAAGATGCAGGAGGGACATACAAGATGCAGGTGGGACATACAAGACGCAGGTGAGACATACAAGATGCAGGAGGGACATACTAGATGCAGGTGGGACATACAAGATGCAGGAGGGACATACAATGTGCAGATGGGATATACATGATGCAGGAGGGATATACACGATGCAGGTGGGACATAAAGGATGCAGGTAGGACATACAAGATGCAGGAGGGACATACAAGATTCAGGTGGATCATACAAAATGTAGGAGGGACATACAAGATGCAGGTGGGACATGCAAGATGCAGGAGGGACATACAAGATGCAGGTGGGACATACAAAATGTAGGAGGGACATACAAGATGCAGGTGGGACATACAAGATGCAGGTGGGACATACAAGATGCAGGCGGGACATACAAGATGCAAGTGGGACATGCAAGATGCGGTAGGGACATACAAGATGCAGGAGGGACATGCAAGATGCAGGTGGGACATAGAAGATGCAGGTGGGACATACAAGATGCGGTAGGGACATGGAAGATGCAGGAGGGACATACAAGATGCAGGAGGGACATGCAAGATGCAGGTGGGACATACACGATGCAGGAGGGACATACTAGATGCAAGAGGGACATACAAGATGCAGGTGGTCGAGGATCATTAGGAGGAACTCCAGAATGAGCAGCATTAGGTGCTCACTGAGGAGCAGTTATCGGAGGAAGAAGAGGATAAGCAGGAGATTAAACGTGATATGATAAAAGCCATCATAGAAAAATAGAATGAATGCCAGAATTTCTTTGAGAAGAACCACCCCGACAAAACTGTTACGAAGAGTGTCGAACATTTCCGTAACGTTTTGATGTGAAGGAAAAGACAAGTCACATTAGATGGGTTTATGGTGAAGTTTGGTCCTCCAGCTCATCGAGAGAAAACACCTGAAGGAGAACGTCCCTCCATCACGGAGGTGGACTCTCCCTCACAACAGTAACCTCCTTCCCACTTAGCTTCCTCCTCACTTCCTTCACACCAGAAGTCGACTCATGCAAGGTTAGTTTTCTTGGTTGTTTATGGTATCTTTTACCTCTGTTATTTATTTTTTTCTCTATTAAACTGTGCATTATTTTGTATAATTAGGATTTTTCAAACTTTGTTTTTTTTCTGTGCTTAAAACTCTTAAAAAATAATACTGTTTATAGCGAACGGTTCGTAGGAGTTTAGAACGGACTAGTGCACTGTTAGTTTTCTCTGTTGTTCAAGGTTCTCTCAGTGTTATTCAAGGTTTTCTCAGTGTTATTCAAGGTTCTCTCAGTGTTATTCAAGGTTTTCTCAGTGTTATTCAAGGTTTTCTCAGTGTTATTCAAGGTTTTTACATTTAGTTTACTATTACACTGAGCATTCTATGGTATAATTAACTATTTTGTTACATAAAAATCTTAAAAAACAATATTTACATACAGTTTGTAAGGGTCTGGAACGAATTAATTCAAATGTTTATTTCTCTGAAAAGATTACAAAGTGTTGTTTACATATTATAAAATATTAGTTACAATGTGTGGTTTACATGTTATAAAATATTCGTTACAATGTGTGGTTTACATGTTATAAAATATTAGTTACAATGTGTGGTTTACATGTTATAAAATATTAGTTACAATGTGTGGTTTACATGTTATAAAATATTAGTTACAATGTGTGGTTTACATGTTATAAAATATTAGTTACAATGTGTGGTTTACATGTTATAAAATATTCGTTACAATGTGTGGTTTACATGTTATAAAATATTAGTTACAATGTGTGGTTTACATGTTATAAAATATTAGTTAGAATGTGTGGTTTACATGTTATAAAATATTAGTTACAATGTGTGGTTTACATGTTATAAAATATTAGTTACAATGTGTGGTTTACATGTTATTCAATATTAATTACAAAGGCCACTAGCATGCCTAGGCATTTCGGGCAGACTAATAATAATTCTTACTCTATATTGACACTGGTTATTGAGCATAATACTGATATTAAAGTTAGGTAACTGTAGTGAATAAATAGATTTACAATAGTGAGGTATTTCAAAACATTTAAGAATATTACAGTTTGTAAATTTATTAATGAGAATGGTTTTGTCTTGGCATGATCCACAGTTTCTATTAAAGCTCCTATATTGGAGTATCTCAGACAAACTTACTACTAGTTTAAGATTTATTAGGCAAAAGCTATATTCGAAATTTTATGTTTACAGTCATTTGTGTGAGTGTAAGTGTAAGTGGGGGGGAATCAAAGATATCGAGAGTAAGTCTAGTTTGTTTTTATGTGTGTATGATACAAGGAAGAGAATAGGTGGTTTTCATGTAGTTAGTTGGCGGTGGGGTGCGTCACGGAGATAAAATGGTTTTTAATGGTATAGTTTTGAAAGTGGTGGTTGAGGCTGCAGTTTTAGAGTTTTCAGGTAGGGAGTTCCAGATTTTAGGCCCGTTAATGTACATTGAATTTGTGTATAGATTTAGCCGGACACGGGGAATGTCATAGAGATTTTTGTTTCTGGTATTGTGCCTGTGGGTCCTGTCACAACTATCAAGAAAGTGTTTTAGTTCAGTGAGTAAGTTTAGGTTTTTGAAGAGGATGGGGGGTGTTGCATAGTATTGGATTGCGTGATAATTTTTACTGCGGCTTTTAGTTGGGTTATTATTGGCTTTAGGTGTGTTGCTGCTGTTGATTCCCATGCACAAATGGCATAGGTGAGGTAGGGATAGATGAGTGAATAGTATAGTGTGAGTAGGGCTGATTGTGCTACATAGTAACGTATCTTAGAGAGGATCCTAACCGTTTTGGATACTTTTTTTGTTATGTGTTGGATATGGGTGCTGAATTTCATGTTGTTGTAAATGTTCAGTTGTGCAACACCTGCTCTGTTACCAAACATAATATAGAAAGTTTTGTCTGTATTAAGTGTAAGTTTATTGGCTGTCATCGTATTTACATACAATCCAATGGAAAAATTAGGTTCGGGTCACTACCAAATCTGATCGCGACCAGAGTTTTTGAACGAATTATGGTCGTGACCAGAGGTTCCACTGTATACTTACTTATGTGGTAGTCGGTCCACTTATAGGAGTGACGGCAAAAATTGCGTTTTCTCTAGTCCAACACCAGAGAAACTATGCATAGTATTACTGAGGGTAACTGTCGAAAAATATTTCTTTCTTATGCCTTATGTAAGTAAGTAAGTAAGTTTATTCAGGTATACACAAATACAGTTACATAGATTATCATACATAGCAGCATATGTGTAAAGAACATAGAATAACCCAAAAAAGTCAGACAGAGTGACTTATTTCCATTGGGGTAATAATATCTTATTGGGGGGCTCTGGTGGTCTGGTGGCTAAAGCTCTCGCTTCACACGGCGATGGCCTGGGTTCGATTCCCAGCCAGGGCAGAAACATTGGGCGTGTTTCTTTACACCTGTTGTCTATGTTCCCCATCAGTAAAATGGGTACCTGGGTGTTAGTCGACTGGTGTGAGTCGCATCCTAGGACACTGACCTAATCTGCCCGAAATGCTCAGCATAACAAGGGACTTTCTATATAGTAATATGTCACTGATGTCAGCTAGGCCTGTATACCATGTACATGTACTTGTAGTAAATAAAGATATTATATTATTATTATTATTATTTATATTTACATGTGTGTGTTAGCTAAAAATAATAAAAATCATTCTCCTCCCTTTCTGTCTCTACATTCCTCTGGCACCTTTTTACTCTCTTTTAAACTGGCTTATGCTATGATTGGCTTTGACATGTGCAGGCAGTCTGTTAAATTCTTTTATTGCTGTACAATGAAACGTGTTTGAAGCCTGGCCACTGACTGTGGGTACTAGAAAGTTGTGCTCTCTCCACCTAGTACTATAATTGCTTTGGTTCCCAGCCTTGACAAAATTGGTACTAAGATATTGGGGACACTGGTTGTGAGCAATTTTATATATGTACGTAATTTATCTTTAGTTGTTTTTCTCTGTCTTCAACATTCAGCATATCCGGTTGTTGTAATTCATCCTGGCCTACATGCTCTCGTGGAGCCAGGTCCAGAATGAATCTCACCATTTTGTTCTGGGTGATTTGTAGCTTATCTTTCTGTTTTTTTACTAAGGCAGAGTACCATGAAGAGCAAGAATAGTCTATAATACATTGTAATTTTGGGATGTATCGGATGTGAAAATTTAGATATCTGCGGATGCGGATGTGTATACTGATGTCTTACTTATTTTGCGGATGCGGATGCAAGAAGTTGTGCAGATGTTCCGCGGATGTTGATGAAGGAAATTGTGCGGGTGTTCCGCTGGTTTCGGATGCGGATATCTGTTTACAGTAAAATGCGGATGCGGATGCGGATGTTCCGCTGATGCGGATATCCGATACATCACTACATTGTATGAAAGCTAGACATAGGGTCGTGCGAGCCTCAGTTTGTAGACACTGTACCTGTCTACAGAGGAACTTTAGTCTGGCATTCGGTTTCTTTACTACGCTGTTCCATATTAGTTCTCCTGACATGTTTGGGTTAAAGGGGATTTCCAGGAATTTTACTGAATTTACTGTAATAATAGGTTCCCCATTTCATTGGACATTAAAATAATTTACCCTTTTCAATTTGTTTCGTACCAAAGAGTATGGCTTCCGTTTTTCGGAGGTGTAGTGATAATTTGCTGTCTACCCTCCATTTTTATAAAAACTTGTCTTGGGACTGCCTTCTTGTAAGCTGCTGTTGACACCGACACTCTGAGACGCTTCTCTCAGACTTACAAGTGGCTATGGGACAAATTTCTAGCTAATTGCAACCGAAAGAATTCCCCACTACATGCACGATTATGAAAGGGTTTAACTTACTTGATGGAGTAGAAATGTCTCCTAGTTTTCCACTCTCCCTAAGTCTATAACCCCCTCCAAACACCATGTGTAGGGAAGGACCTTAATCTGCAAAATTTAAGTGGTATTAGTGTCCTGCCTGCACCTCAGAGTTCCCTGGTTTCAAAGGATATCCCTTAAGCTATATATGCAGTAAGTGACACTAGCTTCTAGACTAATACTTAAGGGGGATTGCCCACAATTATTACCTTATAGTGGGCATTCACCCACTTATAACCCACAGCTCAAATAACCCCACCTTACTCCGAATAGCCTCTGTGATTCTTGGTTCCCAGGCAAGTATTTTGAAGACACGTGGGGGACCGAGCTCTAGCTCTTAGTACCCTGTTAACACCACGACGTCCATTGCAAGAAGAAAGAAGTAGCGCTCTCTCCCGTACAAACTTGCTTAGGTAGACCTCGGGACTTTCTACAACTTCTTTGAGCTTTACTCTGTACGGGGTTTTATTTTTTTTTGAGGTGCCCGAAGACTTTTCTCACATTTTCCATTGGCGTATACTCCATTCAGATCATGTGCATCTTAGCAAAGAAATTTCGTGTAATGTTTACAATTGAAAATGTAGGAGAATAAATCTGTCAATTAGTATGTACACAATTGTTACCTCTGCCAACTTGAATGTGTAGGTTTGTTTTGGTTGGGTGTGTGGGTTCATGTACTCCGAGGACCGATCCGTGGTATGTTTAAGGCTCCTTACGGCTCACTTAACCTGTGGAGCTTGAGCGACTCAAAAAAGTTTCCACAATTTGTTACAGGACACTAGCTCTATTGATAGTATATTAGTGTTACGCTTTATACAGCATAACATAGAGTCCTGGCTCCTAGCGGTAAACAACCTGCCTAGTCTAGGGACATTTAAATTACTCCACATAAACCAACCTAGGGCCAGATTGTACCTTCACATTAAGAGCAGAGTTAATAGTTATTAACAGGAAGGGCACAAAAACTAGCATCCATAAAAATATATTATATTAATAGTAAACTTACATATACAACATACAACATACTCTACATACAAATTCACCACACACCAGTACACCTTTACCCAGTGTTGTGCCCCTACTACCTTACCTTGCTGGTTTACCCATTTTCTTTAATAGTACATTGCGTTCATTTCCTTTAATAGCTAAATTGGAAATGAACGTCCTTGTATTATTAATATTGATTTGTATATTTATATTGTGGCCACATTTGTAAATACTGCTATATTTTGTTACTTTAGGTTACCGGTCTGTGAATTGTAAGTTAAGAGTATAAACTCTGTACGGTTGTTTGACCACCCCCCCCTTTCTCCCCTTCTGTGTCATGCGTGTTTAAAGTCACGTGACCTACCTAACCTCCACGGTCGCTACAGAGCTGTAGTCAGTTGCAGATACCAGCCACTGGGTCAACACTCCTGCTCTGGTCTTATTAACTTACTGGCTGTTCGCCTTCTTAAAGCCTTTTATATTCTGTAAATTGCCTAATGCTAGATATTTCTCTGTAATCTTTTAAGACATTATCTACGCACTTGGAGTAGAACTAGCAATAGGGGTTCATATCTAAAGATACTGTATAAAGGAATAACCCTATATGTATGTCTTATGTATGTTATAAGCTAATACACTAATTCATTAAAGAAAGTTTTAATGATCACTATTATTATCCCTCAAACTCTCTAAAAATTTGTTGTGCTCTAATCTAAAAAGGAAAGTACCCAAATTGAAGTTGTTTAAAGACTTGGAAGTGTAACAAGTGGGGGCCTGTCTGGGAGCATAATATTGAACATTATAGAGATGGAAGAGAAGTTTGAGGATATAACTATAGAGAGATTACAGAGTTTAAAGCTACAATCTTGCTGGCAATTGGCCAGAAGGCTAGGCATAAAATATGATAGACATTTTACGGCCCAGACAGTCCGATACATGATACAGAATGTACTATTTCCAGATAAGCAGGAGGATACAGAGACTGACAGTGACGACGAATCAAGTAGTCCTGGCCTTTTGGATTCTTTATTACAGACCCCAGAGTCCGGAACAGCAAGTCTGGTAACAACTCCTACAGAAGACGACGGACAACATCGGGTACCAGAAACTCAGGAAGACGACGCTACGGGACCAACTCCAATCCCCTCCCCGAGGACTAAATGGTGGACAAAAGGTCACCAGACAATGGAAACAGTTCAAGGTAAACTTTTTACCAGTAATTTAGAAAGGGAACAAGAGCAAGAAGTCCAAATGGATTTGGAAAAGACTTCTCTTCAACAAATCCCTTTTGCTCTCTTACTAAATTCTATTCGTTCAAAAGAGAATTTTGAACGTCTGGAGTGTATTTTATCACTTCAAACCTCTCATGTAGAAGCTCAGATAAAATTAAAAAGAGAAAATTTTGAACATGATTCTTTGCTTTATCAACGAGAATTACTTAGAGAGAAAAGAGAATTAAGCAATAGGAATAAGATGCCCTTTTTTGATCTTAGTAAAGCCGCATCCTTAATGCCTAAATTTAGTGAAGGTAATGTAGATTCATTTTTTGAGGCTTTCGAGAATCAAGCTAAAGTGATGCAGTGGCCTCCAGAGTTTTGGGCAGCATTGATACACTCTTTGCTAGTAGGAAAAGCCCAAACCTTTACTGCAGCCTTACCTTTCGAACAATATTCTAGCTACGATCAAGTAAAAGATTGTCTTTTGAAAGCGTATGACCTTCTACCTATAAGTTACTTAAGGATGTATAGAACTTTAAAGAAACATCCTCAACAGTCTTGGGTAGACTTTGCCAGAGAAAAGCTCTCTGCTTTTGAGCGCTGGCGTAGAACAGCGGGAGCTTCCTCCATAGAATCTCTTTCTCAGTTAATGTTACACGAAGATCTTTATAAATATTTCCCTGAAAAAATTCATACGTACTTGTTGACTCATCCTTCCAAGGATCTAATAGATACTGCGGCCCAGGCAGATAATTTTGAAATTTCCCATTTAATGGCAGTTGAAACCGGCATGAATCAAGAAAGGAGACCCACATCACAAAATTTTAGTTCAAAATTGTCTTCTAGGAAGGTGCCGGTGAAAGATTATGTGAAAGTCCCTGTAACGGGAAAGAAACAAACTGCTAATGGGTCCTTGTCCAGACAATACCAAAAGGAACAAATCCCTCACTGTACCTTTTGTAATAGGTTAGGTCATAGACAGTTCCAGTGTTGGCTAAAAGAGCGAGATGATACATACTGGCAGAGAGTAAAATATCCCACTCAGGTAATTAATTCTCAAAAGCAAAAAACTAAGGACGATGACTTTTTACCTTTACAGGCTTCGTCCACTGACCCATCTTACAGATGACTCCACCAGGTTCTAACTCCTGAAGAGAAAATGAGAACGGCTATGAAACCTTACTTCGCAAAAGGAAAGTTGGGAACCAGTAAAGAGACTCTGGTAAGATCAGACCTTGTGAAGTTACCGGATAAGGGTGCGCCCCAACTAGAAGTTTTATTAGAGGCCTATGGGGGTGCTATATTGAAAGTCCCTCCTATAAAGATTTATGTGGAACTTCCAGTATATATTGGCTGGATTAACGTAGGAGTTTCGGATAAGCCTTTTCCAATTTCGGGTGTAGATTTATTGATCGGGAATGAAATTGATCAATTAGGAATACCCAAAGAACCCATAGTGTTGGACAATCCCTGCAATATAAACTATGCTTTGGAAGCATCTGAGACTGGATTAGATTTATTTCATCTTAATGTGATCACGAGGGCCATGGCCAAACACCCCAAACAGGTGTTAGATCCAGAGCTTTCAGCAGAAGCGGGAGATTTAGGTTTGAACTTTCTATTTAGTGAAACAGTTCAAGCGGGAACCTCAGACTTGAATAAAAATGTTCTACTGCTCTCTTCGGACCTAGTTTGCAAGTGTAGTAAAGAGGAATTTATTAAAGCTCTAAAAAACTATATAGATCTAATAAATAATACTAAACCTGAGCCTTTCTTTTATGACGAAGAAGGATTTCTCTGGAAAAGAGGAAATGATAAGAATTCTACTCCTGGAAGAAATTTTTTAGTAATTCCTTCCTCCTTGCGCACCTTAGTATTTGGATTTGCGCACCATAACCCTTTCGGGGGACATTTAGGAATTCGTTAAACAGAGAAGAAAATTCAGAAATATTTTTATTGGCCCCGGATGAAAATATATATTGCTGATCAGGTACAGAAATGCCATGTTTGTCAATTGATAGGCAAAACAGCCCACAATCCGGCAAAAGCTCCTCTAGTTCCTATAAAAACTCCTAAGAACCTTTTGATAGATTAGTTATAGACTGTGTGGGACCTTTGCCCCGCACAAAAAGGGGAAATCAGTACATCTTTACTATTATGGATATGGCCACCAGGTATCCCGAGGCCATTCCAATGTCGAAAATTAACGCTAGAAACATAGTACGCGCCTTGATACGTTTCTTTGCACAAGTAGGCATCCCCCATGAGATTCAATCGGATCAAGGCTCAAATTTCACATCGAAGATTTTTAAAGAAGCTATGTCAAGATTAGGAGTAAAACAGATACTATCCACAACCTATCATCCCCAATCTCAAGGCGTATTAGAAAGGTTTCACCAAACCCTTAAAACTACTCTACGGGCGTATTGTGAACAATATTCAAGATATTGGGATGAAGGTTTACCCTTCCTTCTCTTTGCCCTAAGAGAAGCCGAACAAGATAGTACGAGACACTCTCCCTTTGAGATGATTTTTGGCCACCAAGTGCGGGGACCTCTAGCTATATTAAGAGATTCGTGGATAGGTAAGAAAGAGCCTCTTTCTCCATTAGACCCTCCGTTATTGAGGGAACACCTAGTACAATTGAAAAACTTGGCTGCAGTGAACCTGACCCAAGCTCAAGCTAAAATGAAAAAATTGTATGATTAGAGGTCAAAACCTCGTTCCTTTCAACCCCAGGAATTAGTTTTAGTAAAAAACTTTGTTCCTGGACATTCTTTAAATCCCCGTTATTTAGGACCTTACGAGATAATACGTAAGCTAAACAAGGTAAATTATTTAGTGCGTGAACCAGGACGTAGAAAGAAAATTAAGAGTTATCACATAAATAATTTAAAAAAGTACGAAGTTAACCATCTTCCTACTGCTATCACTGCTACTCAACCTCCAGCCTCTGAACTACCCTCTTCCTACTGCTATCACTGCTACTCGACCTCCAGCCTCTGAACTACCCTCTTCCTACTGCTATCACTGCTACTCAACCTCCAGCCTCTGAACTACCCTCTTCCTACTGCTATCACTGCTACTCAACCTCCAGCCTCTGAACTACCCTCTTCCTACTGCTATCACTGCTACTCAACCTCCAGCCTCTGAACTACCCTCTTCCTACTGCTATCACTGCTACTCGACCTCCAGCCTCTGAACTACCCTCTTCCTACTGCTATCATTGCTACTCAACCTCCAGCCTCTGAACTACCCTCTTCCTACTGCTATCACTGCTACTCAACCTCCAGCCTCTGAACTACCCTCTTCCTACTGCTATCACTGCTACTCAACCTCCAGCCTCTGAACTACCCTCTTCCTACTGCTATCACTGCTACTCAACCTCCAGCCTCTGAACTACCCTCTTCCTACTGCTATCACTGCTACTCAACCTCCAGCCTCTGAACTACCCTCTTCCTACTGCTATTACTGCTACTCAACCTCCAGCCTCTGAACTTATAAATAATACACCAGGAGACTTAAGAGAATTTAGGCTCAATAATTCAGAAATTTTAAAACGGTTTGATAATTTTCTAGATGTTCTTCCCTCTGTTCAAAAATCGCAAATAAAAGATTTGATCTTTAAATACAAATCTATATTCTCTGATGTGCCTAAATCTTGTAAGTTGGGCTTCCATGATATCGAACTATTGCAGGATCTTCCGATAAAGCAATCCCCATATAGGGTCTCGCCTGCTAAACAAGAATTAATTCAACAAGAAATAGCCACCTTATTAAAATACAATTTGATAGAATCAAGTTGGACGCCTTGGGCCTCTCCCTGTTTATTAGTCCCCAAGCAGAATGGTACAGTGAGGTTGTGTACAGATTATCGTAAGGTCAATGCTATCACAAAGCCGGATGGATTCCCATTACCCCGAATTGATGACCTTATTGATACTGTGGCCGGGGCCACCTTTGTAACCAGATTAGACTTACTAAGAGGGTATTACCAAGTTCCATTAACCCCTAGGGCTCAAGAGGTTTCAGGATTTGTTGTTAAAAATGGTTTATATACATATAAAGTTATGCTTTTCGGCTTATGTAACGCTGCATCTACGTTCCAAAGAATTATGAATATTTTAGACCAACCTTTAGAAGGTGTGGAGGCATACTTGGATGATCTTGTGGTTTTTAGTCTAGATTGGAAATCCCATTTGGAAAGGTTGGAAGAACTATTAAAAGCCTTACAAAAGTATAACTTCACAGTAAATTTGCAAAAATGCGACTTTGGTAAGGCCCAGATTAAATACCTGGGGTTTGAGATTGGGCAAGGACAAGTCGCCCCAGACGAATTAAAAGTCAAAGCCATTTTAAACTTTCCTCAGCCCCAAGATAGAAAAGCCCTCCAAAGGTTTTTAGGGATGGCTACTTATTATCGAAGATTTTGCCCTAACTTGGCACAAGTAGCCTCTCCTCTCACTAAACTAACAAGTCCTAAACATAAGTTCAACTGGGATGACAGCTGTAATTTAGCCTTCAATCTCCTAAAACGTTTTCTTTCCTCAGCTCCGATATTACGAAGTCCTGATGTCAACATTCCTTTTACTCTACTCGTGGATGCCAGCGACGCCGCCATTGTTACTACAACCTTCGCAACAAGGGGATATTCTGCATCCAGTATGTTATTATTCGTATAAATTAAAGGAATATCAAAGATCCTATTCTACTGTAGAAAAGGAAGCCCTGGCATTAGTCGTTTCTTTGGAGCATTTTGACGTATATCTTGGTTATTCTCCTCATGTGGTGAACATTTTGACGTGTATCTTGGTTATTCTCCTCATGTGGTGAACATTTTGACGTATATCTTGGTTATTCTCCTCATGTGGTGAACATTTTGACGTGTATCTTGGTTATTCTCCTCATGTGGTGAACATTTTGACGTGTATCTTGGTTATTCTCCTCATGTGGTGAACATTTTGACGTATATCTTGGTTATTCTCCTCATGTGGTGAACATTTTGACGTGTATCTTGGTTATTCTCCTCATGTGGTGAACATTTTGACGTGTATCTTGGTTATTCTCCTCATGTGGTGAACATTTTGACGTGTATCTTGGTTATTCTCCTCATGTGGTGAACATTTTGACGTGTATCTTGGTTATTCTCCTCATGTGGTGAACATTTTTTCTGATCATAATCAACTTACTTTTATAAACTCGATGAAATCCAAAAATGTTAGAATTTTAAGGTGGGCTTTAAGGATCCAACCCTACAGAATTTTTATTTCTCATATAAAAGGATCCAGTAATGTAATAGCAGATGCATTGTCTCGCTCTTAATGGCTTCTCTAACTGTATAATTTCTTCACAGAATAGAAGCTTATCTGATTCTGATCTAGGAAGTGGGCTGATAAGATGCTCGGAGAAAGATACGTCTTCTCCCTCACCCTGAGACATTCCTTCTATCAATGAGTCATTCCACGCTCATACGCCTGAAACGTCGAAATATTATCTTGTGGGTCGGGGTGTTACGCCTCTACTACCTTACCTTGCTGGTTTACCCATGTTCTTTAATAGTACATTGCGTTCATTTCCTTTAATAGCTAAATTGGAAATGAACGTCCTTGTATTATTAATATTGGTTTGTATATTTATATTGTGGCCACATTTGTAAATACTGCTATATTTTGTTACTTTAGGTTACCGGTCTGTGAATTGTAAGTTAAGAGTATAAACTCTGTACGGTTGTTTGACACCCCCCCCCTTTTCTCCCCTTCTGTGTCATGCGTGTTTAAAGTCACGTGACCTACCAAACCTCCACGGTCGCTACAGAGCTGTAGTCAGTTGCAGATACCAGCCACTGGGTCAACACTCCTGCTCTGGTCTTATTAACTTACTGGCTGTTCGCCTTCTTAAAGCCTGTATATTCTGTAAATTGCCTAATGCTAGATATTTCTCTCTAATCTTTTAAGACATTATCTACGCACTTGGAGTAGAACTAGCAATAGGGGTTCATATCTAAAGATACTGTATAAAGGAATAACCCTATATGTATGTCTTATGTCTGTTATAAGCTAATACACTAATTCATTAAGAAAGTTTTAATGATCACTATTATTATCCCTCAAACTCTAAAAATTTGTTGTGCTCTAATCTAAAAAGGAAAGTACCCAAATTGAAGTTGTTTAAAGACTTGGAAGTGTAACACCCAGTACTCACATTAGCTCACTACTACTAGTGGGTAAAAACAATAACATTTATAAACATGGAGTCTCCATGACCCCCCTTCTGCCGGCCTCTAAGCATACAGGCAACACACTACGCGAATACTCTCCCCAAAACTTAGAGATAAGATTTTGTTCGGATTTTTAACCCCGGAGGGTTAGCCACCCAGGATAACCCAAGAAAGGCAGTGCATCATCGAGAACTGTCTATCTCATTTCCATTGGGGTCCTCAATCTTGTCCCCCAGGATGCGACCCACACCAGTCGATTAACACCCAGGTACCTATTTTGCTGCTAGGTGAACAGGACAACAGGTGTAAGGAAACGCGTCGAAATATTTCCACCCCACCGGGAATCGATCCCGGGTCCTCCGAGTGTGAAGCGAGAGCTTTAGCCACCAAGCCACCGGCCTGGTGGCCTGGTGGCTTGAAGATCAGTCACAAAATGGAGACACTACAAGAGAAGCAGACAATATTGTAAATAAGATACAACTAGAATTTGTTTCTATGTTGATCATGTTGGATGAAATTTTGAAAAACTTTCATAGAGCAAGTTCTACAAAATGAGGATGTGAACTAAAAAACATATGCAGATATGTACGGGTCATTTGCTTGTCCGTACAGATCAGCACAGATGACTTTGAAAGATATGAAGCATTTACGAAGTAAATACTACCGGATGCTGATTACAGTGCAGCTTAAAAATATCAGAAAGAAGATACCCAATCACGGAGGTGCACCAGAAGAGTAGATCTGAATGATGGAGGTGCACCAGAAGAGTAGATCTGAATGACGGAGGTGCACCAGAAGAGTAGATCTGAATGACCCAGTCGCTTCCCCACCTTGACAGAGTGAGGGTGTCCCAGGTGCACGTCAAGTGACCCCTGGTGACCTGTTAGTGAAGCTTTGTTTTCTACAAAATGGCGAACTACAGGAGGAGAGTCAACACCGTCTGCTTGGAATTGTTAAAAGGAGCCGTTTATCCAAGCAATGCCGACGTCGTTTTACCACTCATCATACGGGATACTCTCAAGATACCTACCGAAGATTTGTACAGCGTGTCACTGAATGGTAATGCAAGAATCTTTGTGAAATTTGTGTCACCTGCAGTCTATGAAAGGGTCGTTGACACGTATCAAGAACGGCCTATTGTTGTCAACAATAGCTTGGAGGTGCGACTTCGCGACGTTTCGGCACAATACTCATGGATTCGTCTTCGTAACATCCCATTTGAAGCCGACGAAGCTGATGTACGACGTGTGTTTGGAAGTTACGGGACTATACATGCTGTCAATGTGGGGCGATGGTCCCAAGGTATCTATGCTGGTATGTTAGAAGGGTCTTTTTCCATGAAAATGACTTTGAGACAGCCAATTCCATCATATGTGACTATGGAAGATTTCAGGACGCAAATCTACGTTACATACCCAGGGCAGGTACGGACGTGCCGTCTGTGTGGTGGCCCTGGCCATATAGCCGCCAATTGCGAGCGACGGAGGTGGCAGCAGCGGACGGAACAACCTGATGCGACACTTAGTGTAATGATGGACGAGTGCGTTCACCCACCGAAGGATGACATACCGGTGGTAGAGGACGTTCTGAAGGAGATACCTGTTAATGGGAAATGGAGTGCAGCGGTGGAGGCTGCAGAGGAAGTCGTCTTGACGTTGCCACCAGCATCTGAGGGCGATCAAGATGGTGGTGCCGCTGGTGGGTCACCTCTGGTGGAAGAGGTGCTGAGCCCGTCCATAGAGTTGCCTGGTTTTGACGAAATTCAGAGGCTCCTTGACAGCCCACGCCAGTGGATTTCGTATCCACGCCGGTGATATCACCGGTGGTGGAAACTGTACTTGTGAGTAGTGTGGGTGCAGAGGGAAGGCGTGTACCTCATAAGTCTGTGATAGAGGCAGACGTGGAGGTGCACAGAGAAGATAATATGGGTGATATGGAGTACGAGGGAGCTTCCCGTAAGAGGCCAAGTACACCCGTGGAGGATGACATTCTAACTCCAGGCCAGAGGACAAGCAAAAAGGTTTGGGCAGATGTAGCCAAAAGTGACAAGGGTTGCTCCCTTAGGTAAGTTAGGTGGGAGTGGTGGGAAGTCCTTTAGAAATGGTAGCGGTAAGTCCAAGTCAGGTTTGTCAGCAACTGGGAAGAGAAATGATAAAACCCCACCACTGTCTTCAAGTGCATTACAATAAATGTTAATGGCCTCCGTTCAGAGGTCAAGAGACGATGGGTGGAGGTATCACTAAGACGTTTGGATGTAGATGTGTTCTTTATGCAAGAACATAATTTTAGGTGTGGAAGTGAGTTGCGAGTGCGAGGGTATACATGTTATGTGGGGAACTCGGACAAGTTCAAAGGTGGGGTTGTAGTAGGCATACGGGAGACCAGTCCATTTACGTTGTTGGCATGGGATTGGGGCGGTGGGGGACGGGTTGTGCGTGTTGTGGGAACATGGGGGCATATACAAGTAGGTTTTGTTTGTGTGTATATGCCAGCAACATCTAATAGACAGGTGAAGGAAGATTTTGTACATGAGCATTTAGTATATTTTTAAGGGCCTCCCTTTAGTTTCCGTGATTGCCGGGATTGGAATTGTGTTATTAGGGGAAAGGACGTTGAGCCAAGAGGGGTGGGGGGTCTCTTAGAGATTTTACGGGATGTACTGCGGCTGTTGGTGTTGTAGACGTGATTGGAGGTGGAGGGTGGAACGTAGATTTCACATTTTGTCGGAAAGGTTATGCCGCACGTTTAGATAGAGTGTACATCACTGATTTAATACGTTGTGGGAGGGTAGAATGTGTGGATTTGGGTTTCACGGACCATAGGGGCGTGCTGGCAGCTCTAGAATGGGAAGGTGTTGTTCGAGTTTTCCCTAGCTACTGGAAATTAAATGTTAGATTGTTGAAGGGTTTAGAGGCTTTGGAGTCTTTTGGGTTATGGTGGGAGAGGTTGTGGGACGGTGGTAGAGGAATCGGGAATGTGGTGGATTGGTGGAATTCAAGAGCAAAGTTGGCAATAAAGGGTTTTTACAGTAGGTTAGGGAGGGAAGATGCATCATATAGGTACGGAAAGCAGAGGTACCTTGAGGGTCAGTTGAGAGATTGTTACGGTGCTGGAGGAAGATATGATCAAGCAGAAATAGAGTGTCTTAGAAGTCAATTACAGGATATACAGAACGAGAATTTTCAGGCGTTGAGGGTGCGGGCGGGGATAGAGGAGGTGCTATGGGGGGATAAGCCCTCTGTTCGAGTCCTTCGAAGTTTCAGGTTGCGACGCAAGGCGACAACGGTGATGTCTTTGGTTGTTGATGAGGACTTGGCTGGATACTGTAAGGGACAAAGGCTATGTACTACAGAAAGCATGGGCAACTATGCGGATAAATGGTTTGCACAAAAATGGATTGGTAGAGAGGGAAATCAGGAGGCGAGGGAGGCCTTACTGCATAGTATAGTGGCGAACGTGAATGATGTGGATAGAATGGCCATGGAGGGAAGTATAACGGAGGAGGAGGTTGCTCAGGCCGTTCGGAGTCAGGCAATGGGAAAATCGCGGGGTTGGGATGGAATTTCGGGGGATTTTTATGTAGTCCATTGGGAAACGTTAAAACATGTCCTGGTCCGTTTATACAATGCTATGAAAGATGATGGAAAAATGGGTGGGGAGGTGGGGTTGGGGATCGTCGTTTTAGTGCCGAAGGTACACATCCATGGAACTCTAGAGGAATATAGACCCATCACGTTGTTAGGAGCGGATTATAAGATTTTTGCAAGAATTTTAGCTAATCGTATGAAACGAGTGTTAGATAAAGTGGTATGGGAAGGGCAATATGGGATTCCTGGAAGGTCTATGAGGGTCGGCCATCGTAGAATTAAAGGTTTTGTGGAGGAACGTCATGGGGGAGGAGTATTGGGATTGGATTGGGAAAAGGCTTTTGATAATGTAGATAGGGAGACTTTATTTGCAATATTATTAAAACAGGGTTTTGGGGAAGAGGTAGTGTCATGGGTGCGTATGCTATACATTGATGCAAAACTATGGGTTCAGGTGAATGGGAGGGTAGGGTCTGCGATAGGCATGGGGTGGGGGCTGCGGCAGGGGTGTCCCCTCTCCCAGCTCTTGTTTGCCTGTTTGCAGGACCCTTTTTATAGGTTAGTTAACGGAGGAGTGGGGCAGGGTTTTAGTGCGCAGGGTGTAGAGGTGGGCATCATAGGATACGTTGATGATACTACCATAATGGTGCGTAGTAGGGTAGGTTTGGAATTTATTAACAGGGTTATAGTTTTCTTTGGAGATGCGTCAGGCATGCGTGTTAATAGGGAAAAATCAAAATTTTTGGAGGTGGGGTCCTGGGTGGGGACGACGTTGGGCAAGGAGTATGGGTGGAAAACTGTCGAGAGCCTTAAAATATGTGGAGTACATTTTTGTGACGAGGAAAGATCTGCAAGAACAATTAATTCGTCTTTAGTTGTAGATGCAGCCATTCGTAGAATGGCTGGATGGCAACCGAGTGAGGTGACAATACTTCAGAGGGTAATTGTCATAAACGTCCTTGTGTATAGTAAATTATGGTTTGTGGCAGCAGTTTATCCTTTGCTTCCGGAGGATGTACTGAGGTTACAGAGGAGAGTTTTGAATTTTATATGGGGATTCCGTCGACATTGGTTGGGGAAGGATGTCGTCATGACAAAAATAGCTAAGGGAGGTATGGGGTTAATACCGGTACATAGGCGTTTGATTGGTATTTATGTGCGGCAGGAATATCTAGAGCGAGGCGGAGTTAGGGGGGCGAGGGTTGACGCAGTAATGAGAGAGGTTAGAAGGTGGTGGGTGGGTATGGATTTAATGTTGTGTGAAGCCATGTTGCGGCATCTATTGGTAGCACAAAACCCCAAGAGGGTAAAGGTATGTAAACTGGATAATATTGGTATGTACGTGGGTGAGGTCATTGGTGAGGAGGTTTATCCGGGTTACCATTGGAAGACCATATGGTATTGGTTAAAGAGATTGCGATTGCAACCTCGGGTTCGAGAAACTGGATTCCGTTTCCTTCATGGCATCCTTGCGTCTAGGGCGCAGTTGTATGTAATGGGTGTGACTCGGGATCAAAACTGTGTACGGTGTGGATGGCCGGAAACGGCCTACCATGTCGTATACTTTTGTGAAGAATTAATAAGGGTGAGGATCTGGTTTCAGGGCGTCCTACGACAGGTAGGCGGTGAGGGATTGTCAATGCTTAGGGCGTTAAGTTTAGAGGTAGGGGGTTGTTCGGATGCAGTCCGACGATCGGTTTCGTACTTGGTACTCGATTTTTTATATGTTTCTTGGGGGATGAGGGAGATTAGAAGTGCGACGCGCATCAGGGCACTAGGGTGTCGGTTTTACAGAACGAAATGTAGAAATCGTGAAGTGTATGGACATAGCTGGGAGAGAGACTTTTCGTTGGGATATAGACATCTAACGATGGATATATTAAAGGGTTTGTGACATCCACTACGTGTTGTATGGTACCATGACGGAGCGTGTGGGCTGGTCTTCGGTGAGGGAGGAGGGTGTTTTTCATTTATGTATGAAGTGCGCTAGTGAAAAGGTGTGCAAGATGTGGGATGTGGCCTAGGATGAGGGAAGGTGACCTGTAGTTGGTCCGGGGTTAGGTTCTCGGTGTGATCGTTGACTCAGACTGGGGAGGGGAGTTCAAAATGGAGACAGTGCATGGTTTTATCATTTTGGTGGAACTGTTAGTTATTAAGTGGTAGGTAAACTTCTTTTGCATGGAGAGAGTCGGTATTATATAGTAGTATAGAGGTAAGAGAGTTGGATATTCAAAACGGGCTATTTAGTCTGAAGACTTTCAGAGACAGATACAACCCATTGTACTAAATAAGGGTTATATCCTCTGTTTGCTTTACTTTTGTGGCCTTTCATAGGACCGACTCAGATTGTGCGAATTGTCAACATGGAGAGATTTCCAAGTTGTATATCTGATGGATAGAACATAGTATACAATTAGGCTATGATTCTTATTAGTGTTGCTTGGTCATGTGTTAAAATTTCTTATGTGTTCCGATGTATACTGGTAATATGTACTGAGGTTTAGTTAGGTGTTTTGTGTACCTAGTAAGAGGGGGGGGGAATTAAGAGCATAAGAGATCTAATGCCAGAGAACCTAAGGTTTTACTGATGATATCAAAAGGACACCTAGTTTTGTGTTAGGGAGCACGCCAAAGCATGTGGAGAGTTATGACAGTTAACCTTGGATGGTATGCTTACCATGAACAAGACCTGTGGTAGGAAAATTGTGTTTTGTAGCCTCGAATGTTTTGTAATGATTGGAGACATAAACTTAGGTACTTCTTGATCCCCATGTAACATACATGAGAGTTGGACTGGAGTCGAGTGTAACATACATGAGAGTTGGACTGGAGTCGAGTGTAACATACATGAGAGTTGGACTGGAGTCCAGTGTCCACAAAGATAATTTGTGTTGAAAAATTATGTGTTTCGACTTAACTTGTATGTAATACTAATGCAAACGAAGAACATCTATGTATGGTCAAATAGTATACATGGTACGGTTGATTTTGATTTGTAAACGTATTAGGGCGGGGGGTGTTGTCGGCGTGTTGTAATATTAATAAGCATTGTTGAACATAATTTCCATTCATATTAGGTATCCTTTTATTGTATTGTATATACCTGTATGTACCGTTTTCATTAAGATGTAAAAGTTTTTTTTAAATAACGGTATCAACATGTTTAAAGTACACAGGGTTAGAGTTTTATGTTTAGAGTTCGGAGGTATGATGAATTATGTTGAGAAACACTGTGTTGGCCTCTCAACACAAATAAGTTAAGTTGGAGTTTCCCTCGTGATTTGTACTACTGTGTGGAGCTGCAGGAGGGTCCAGCTACTAGAGCACGTGTTGTACGGTCAGCTACTAGAGCAGGTTACGGTCGAGTCCAGCTACTAGGCACGTGTTGTACGGTGCTCGGAGGGTCAGCTACGGGAGCACGTGTTGTACGGTGCTCCGGGAGGGTCCAGCTACTAGAGCACGTGTTGTACGGTGCTCCGGGAGGGTCCAGCTACTAGAGCACGTGTTGTACGGTGCTCCGGGAGGGTGGGGGGGTTCTTGGTTTGTAATTGTATTTAGACTGTATAACCCCTGTGGTTTAGCGCTTCTATTTGATTATAATAATAATAATAATAATTGTATTTAGTGACATAATACTATGCTTGTTATAGTACTTATCATTGTTTTGAATGTTTTGTTTCCGCAATTGCGGGTTATGATGTAACGGGTTTACATCGAATATGAAATGTCAAATTTCTATCCTGCTGACGTGTTGGATTATGACAGTGTATAATTATTATATTATCACATACATATTTTGTTCCTGTTGTAACTCTTCTTGTCTATACTTGTCTGTACTGTTTTTAATAAAATATAAAAAAAAAAAAACTTCCTTACCTTGCTGGTTTACCCATGTTCTTTAATAGTACATTGCGTTCATTTCCTTTAATAGCTAAATTGGAAATGAACGTCCTTGTATTATTAATATTGGTTTGTATATTTATATTGTGGCCACATTTGTAAATACTGCTATATTTTGTTACTTTAGGTTACCGGTCTGTGAATTGTAAGTTAAGAGTATAAACTCTGTAAGGTTGTTTGACACTCCCCCCCCTTTCTCCCCTTCTGTGTCATGCGTGTTTAAAGTCACGTGACCTACCTAACCTCCACGGTCGCTACAGAGCTGTAGTCAGTTGCAGATACCAGCCACTGGGTCAACACTCCTGCTCTGGTCTTATTAACTTACTGGCTGTTCGCCTTCTTAAAGCCTGTATATTCTGTAAATTGCCTAATGCTAGATATTTCTCTGTAATCTTTTAAGACATTATCTACGCACTTGGAGTAGAACTAGCAATAGGGGTTCATATCTAAAGATACTGTATAAAGGAATAACCCTATATGTATGTCTTATGTCTGTTATAAGCTAATACACTAATTCATTAAGAAAGTTTTAATGATCACTATTATTATCCCTCAAACTCTAAAAATTTGTTGTGCTCTAATCTAAAAAGGAAAGTACCCAAATTGAAGTTGTTTAAAGACTTGGAAGTGTAACACCCAGTACTCACATTAGCTCACTACTACTAGTGGGTAAAAACAATAACATTTATAAACATGGAGTCTCCATGACCCCCCTTCTGCCGGCCTCTAAGCATACAGGCAACACACTACGCGAATACTCTCCCCAAAACTTAGAGATAAGATTTTGTTCGGATTTTTAACCCCGGAGGGTTAGCCACCCAGGATAACCCAAGAAAGGCAGTGCATCATCGAGAACTGTCTATCTCATTTCCATTGGGGTCCTCAATCTTGTCCCCCAGGATGCGACCCACACCAGTCGATTAACACCCAGGTACCTATTTTGCTGCTAGGTGAACAGGACAACAGGTGTAAGGAAACGCGTCGAAATATTTCCACCCCACCGGGAATCGATCCCGGGTCCTCCGAGTGTGAAGCGAGAGCTTTAGCCACCAAGCCACCGGCCTGGTGGCCTGGTGGCTTGAAGATCAGTCACAAAATGGAGACACTACAAGAGAAGCAGACAATATTGTAAATAAGATACAACTAGAATTTGTTTCTATGTTGATCATGTTGGATGAAATTTTGAAAAACTTTCATAGAGCAAGTTCTACAAAATGAGGATGTGAACTTAAAAACATATGCAGATATGTACGGGTCATTAGCTTGTCCGTACAGATCTGCACAGATGACTTTGAAAGATATGAAGCATTTACGAAGTAAATACTACCGGATGCTGATTACAGTGCAGCTTAAAAATATCAGAAAGATACCCAATCACGGAGGTGCACCAGAAGAGTAGATCTGAATGATGGAGTGCACCAGAAGAGAATCTGAATGACGGAGGTGCACCAGAAGAGTAGATCTGAATGACCGTCGCTTCCCACCTTGACAGAGTGAGGGTGTCCCAGGTGCACGTCAAGTGACCTCCTGGTGACCTGTTAGTGAAGCTTTGTTTTCTACAAAATGGCGAACTACAGGAGGAGAGTCAACACCGTCTGCTTGGAATTGTTAAAAGGAGCCGTTTATCCAAGCAATGCCGACGTCGTTTTACCACTCATCATACGGGATACTCTCAAGATACCTACCGAAGATTTGTACAGCGTGTCACTGAATGGTAATGCAAGAATCTTTGTGAAATTTGTGTCACCTGCAGTCTATGAAAGGGTCGTTGACACGTATCAAGAACGGCCTATTGTTGTCAACAATAGCTTGGAGGTGCGACTTCGCGACGTTTCGGCACAATACTCATGGATTCGTCTTCGTAACATCCCATTTGAAGCCGACGAAGCTGATGTACGACGTGTGTTTGGAAGTTACGGACTATACATGCTGTCAATGTGGGGCGATGGTCCCAAGGTATCTATGCTGGGATGTTAGAAGGGTCTTTTTCCATGAAAATGACTTTGAGACAGCCAATTCCATCATATGTGACTATGGAAGATTTCAGGACGCAAATCTACGTTACATACCCAGGGCAGGTACGGACGTGCCGTCTGTGTGGTGGCCCTGGCCATATAGCCGCCAATTGCGAGCGACGGAGGTGGCAGCAGCGGACGGAACAACCTGATGCGACACTTAGTGTAATGATGGACGAGTGCGTTCACCCACCGAAGGATGACATACCGGTGGTAGAGGACGTTCTGAAGGAGATACCTGTTAATGGGAAATGGAGTGCAGCGGTGGAGGCTGCAGAGGAAGTCGTCTTGACGTTGCCACCAGCATCTGAGGGCGATCAAGATGGTGGTGCCGCTGGTGGGTCACCTCTGGTGGAAGAGGTGCTGAGCCCGTCCATAGAGTTGCCTGGTTTTGACGAAATTCAGAGGCTCCTTGACAGCCCACGCCAGTGGATTTCGTATCCACGCCGGTGATATCACCGGTGGTGGAAACTGTACTTGTGGTAGTGTGGGTGCAGAGGAAGGCGTGTACCTCATAAGTCTGTGATAGAGGCAGACGTGGAGGTGCACAGAGAAGATAATATGGGTGATATGGAGTACGAGGGAGCTTCCCGTAAGAGGCCAAGTACACCCGTGGAGGATGACATTCTAACTCCAGGCCAGAGGACAAGCAAAAAGGTTTGGGCAGATGTAGCCAAAAGTGACAAGGGTTGCTCCCTTAGGTAAGTTAGGTGGGAGTGGTGGGAAAGTCCTTTAGAAATGGTAGCGGTAAGTCCAAGTCAGGTTTGTCAGCAACTGGGAAGAGAAATGATAAAACCCCACCACTGTCTTCAAGTGCATTACAATAAATGTTAATGGCCTCCGTTCAGAGGTCAAGAGACGATGGGTGGAGGTATCACTAAGACGTTTGGATGTAGATGTGTTCTTTATGCAAGAACATAATTTTAGGTGTGGAAGTGAGTTGCGAGTGCGAGGGTATACATGTTATGTGGGGAACTCGGACAAGTTCAAAGGTGGGGTTGTAGTAGGCATACGGGAGACCAGTCCATTTACGTTGTTGGCATGGGATTGGGGCGGTGGGGGACGGGTTGTGCGTGTTGTGGGAACATGGGGGCATATACAAGTAGGTTTTGTTTGTGTGTATATGCCAGCAACATCTAATAGACAGGTGAAGGAAGATTTTGTACGTGAGCATTTAGTATATTTTTTAAGGGGCCTCCCTTTAGTTTCCGTGATTGCCGGGGATTGGAATTGTGTTATTAGGGGAAAGGACGTTGAGCCAAGAGGGGTGGGGGGGGGTCTCTTAGAGATTTTACGGGATGTACTGCAGGCTGTTGGTGTTGTAGACGTGATTGGAGGTGGAGGGTGGAACGTAGATTTCACATTTTGTCGGAAAGGTTATGCCGCACGTTTAGATAGAGTGTACATCACTGATTTAATACGTTGTGGGAGGGTAGAATGTGTGGATTTGGGTTTCACGGACCATAGGGGCGTGCTGGCAGCTCTAGAATGGGAAGGTGTTGTTCGAGTTTTCCCTAGCTACTGGAAATTAAATGTTAGATTGTTGAAGGGTTTAGAGGCTTTGGAGTCTTTTGGGTTATGGTGGGAGAGGTTGTGGGACGGTGGTAGAGGAATCGGGAATGTGGTGGATTGGTGGAATTCAAGAGCAAAGTTGGCAATAAAGGGTTTTTACAGTAGGTTAGGGAGGGAAGATGCATCATATAGGTACGGAAAGCAGAGGTACCTTGAGGGTCAGTTGAGAGATTGTTACGGTGCTGGAGGAAGATATGATCAAGCAGAAATAGAGTGTCTTAGAAGTCAATTACAGGATATACAGAACGAGAATTTTCAGGCGTTGAGGGTGCGGGCGGGGATAGAGGAGGTGCTATGGGGGGATAAGCCCTCTGTTCGAGTCCTTCGAAGTTTCAGGTTGCGACGCAAGGCGACAACGGTGATGTCTTTGGTTGTTGATGAGGACTTGGCTGGATACTGTAAGGGACAAAGCTATGTACTACAGAAAGCATGGGCAACTATGCGGATAAATGGTTTGCACAAAAATGGATTGGTAGAGAGGAAATCAGGAGGCGGGGGAGGCCTTACTGCATAGTATAGTGGCGAACGTGAATGATGTGGATAGAATGGCCATGGAGGAAGTATAACGGAGGAGGAGGTTGCTCAGGCCGTTCGGAGTCAGGCAATGGGAAAATCGCGGGGTTGGGATGGAATTTCGGGGATTTTATGTAGTCCATTGGGAAACGTTAAAACATGTCCTGGTCCGTTTATACAATGCTATGAAAGATGATGGAAAAATGGGTGGGGAGGTGGGGTTGGGGATCGTCGTTTTAGTGCCGAAGGTACACATCCATGGAACTCTAGAGGAATATAGACCCATCACGTTGTTAGGAGCGGATTATAAGATTTTTGCAAGAATTTTAGCTAATCGTATGAAACGAGTGTTAGATAAAGTGGTATGGGAAGGGCAATATGGGATTCCTGGAAGGTCTATGAGGGTCGGCCATCGTAGAATTAAAGGTTTTGTGGAGGAACGTCATGGGGAGGAGTATTGGGATTGGATTGGGAAAAGGCTTTTGATAATGTAGATAGGAGACTTTATTTGCAATATTATTAAAACAGGGTTTTGGGGAAGAGGTAGTGTCATGGGTGCGTATGCTATACATTGATGCAAAACTATGGGTTCAGGTGAATGGGAGGGTAGGGTCTGCGATAGGCATGGGGTGGGGGCTGCGGCAGGGGTGTCCCCTCTCCCAGCTCTTGTTTGCCTGTTTGCAGGACCCTTTTTATAGGTTAGTTAACGGAGGAGTGGGGCAGGGTTTTAGTGCGCAGGGTGTAGAGGTGGGCATCATAGGATACGTTGATGATACTACCATAATGGTGCGTAGTAGGGTAGGTTTGGAATTTATTAACAGGGTTATAGTTTTCTTTGGAGATGCGTCAGGCATGCGTGTTAATAGGGAAAAATCAAAATTTTTGGGGGTTGGGGTCCTGGGTGGGGACGACGTTGGGCAAGGAGTATGGGTGGAAAACTGTCGAGAGCCTTAAAATATGTGGAGTACATTTTTGTGATGAGGAAAGATCTGCAAGAACAATTAATTCGTCTTTAGTTGTAGATGCAGCCATTCGTAGAATGGCTGGATGGCAACGAGTGAGGTGACAATACTTCAGAGGTAATTGTCATAAACGTCCTTGTGTATAGTAAATTATGGTTTGTGGCAGCAGTTTATCCTTTGCTTCCGGAGGATGTACTGAGGTTACAGAGGAGAGTTTTGAATTTTATATGGGGATTCCGTCGACATTGGTTGGGAAGGATGTCGTCATGACAAAAATAGCTAAAAGGAGGTATGGGGTTAATACCGGTACATAGGCGTTTGATTGGTATTTATGTGCGGCAGGAATATCTAGAGCGAGGCGGAGTTAGGGGGGCGAGGGTTGACGCAGTAATGAGAGAGGTTAGAAGGTGGTGGGTGGGTAAGGATTTAATGTTGTGTGAAGCCATGTTGAGGCATCTATTGGTAGCACAAAACCCCAAGAGGGTAAAGGTATGTAAACTGGATAATATTGGTATGTACGTGGGTGAGGTCATTGGTGAGGAGGTTTATCCGGGTTACCATTGGAAGACCATATGGTATTGGTTAAAGAGATTGCGATTGCAACCTCGGGTTCGAGAAACTGGATTCCGTTTCCTTCATGGCATCCTTGCGTCTAGGGCGCAGTTGTATGTAATGGGTGTGACTCGGGATCAAAACTGTGACGGTGTGGATGGCCGGAAACGGCCTACCATGTCGTATACTTTTGTGAAGAATTAATAAGGGTGAGGATCTGGTTTCAGGGCGTCCTACGACAGGTAGGCGGTGAGGGATTGTCAATGCTTAGGGCGTTAAGTTTAGAGGTAGGGGGTTGTTCGGATGCAGTCCGACGATCGGTTTCGTACTTGGTACTCGATTTTTTATATGTTTCTTGGGGATGAGGAGATTAGAAGTGCGACGCGCATCAGGGCACTAGGGTGTCGGTTTTACAGAACGAAATGTAGAAATCGTGAAGTGTATGGACATAGCTGGGAGAGAGACTTTTCGTTGGGATATAGACATCTAACGATGGATATATTAAAGGGTTTGTGACATCCACTATGTGTTGTATGGTACCATGACGGAGCGTGTGGGCTGGTCTTCGGTGAGGGAGGAGGGTGTTTTTCATTTATGTATGAAGTGCGCTAGTGAAAAGGTGTGCAAGATGTGTGATGTGGCCTAGGATGAGGGAAGGTGACCTGTAGTTGGTCCAGGGTTAGGTTCTCGGTGTGATCGTTGACTCAGACTGGGAGGGGGGGTTCAAAATGGAGACAGTGCATGGTTTTATCATTTTGGTGGAACTGTTAGTTATTAAGTGGTAGGTAAACTTCTTTTGCATGGAGAGAGTCGGTATTATATAGTAGTATAGAGGTAAGAGAGTTGGATATTCAAAACGGGCTATTTAGTCTGAAGACTTTCAGAGACAGATACAACCCATTGTACTAAATAAGGGTTATATCCTCTGTTTGCTTTACTTTTGTGGCCTTTCATAGGACCGACTCAGATTGTGCGAATTGTCAACATGGAGAGATTTCCAAGTTGTATATCTGATGGATAGAACATAGTATACAATTAGGCTATGATTCTTATTAGTGTTGCTTGGTCATGTGTTAAAATTTCTTATGTGTTCCGATGTATACTGGTAATATGTACTGAGGTTTAGTTAGGTGTTTTGTGTACCTAGTAAGAGGGGGGGGGAATTAAGAGCATAAGAGATCTAATGCCAGAGAACCTAAGGTTTTACTGATGATATCAAAAGGACACCTAGTTTTGTGTTAGGGAGCACGCCAAAGCATGTGGAGAGTTATGACAGTTAACCTTGGATGGTATGCTTACCATGAACAAGACCTGTGGTAGGAAAATTGTGTTTTGTAGCCTCGAATGTTTTGTAATGATTGGAAACATAAACTTAGGTACTTCTTGATCCCCATGTAACATACATGAGAGTTGGACTGGAGTCGAGTGTAACATACATGAGAGTTGGACTGGAGTCGAGTGTAACATACATGAGAGTTGGACTGGAGTCCAGTGTCACAAAGATAATTTGTGTTGAAAAATTATGTGTTTCGACTTAACTTGTATGTAATACTAAGGCAAACGAAGAACATCTATGTATGGTCAAATAGTATACATGGTACGGTTGATTTTGATTTGTAAACGTATTAGGGCGGGGGGTGTTGTCGGCGTGTTGTAATATTAATAAGCATTGTTGAACATAATTTCCATTCATATTAGGTATCCTTTTATTGTATTGTATATACCTGTATGTACCGTTTTCATTAAGATGTAAAAGTTTTTTTTAAATAACGGTATCAACATGTTTAAAGTACACAGGGTTAGAGTTTTATGTTTAGAGTTCGGAGGTATGATGAATTATGTTGAGAAACACTGTGTTGGGTCCTCTCAACACAAATAAGTTAAGTTGGAGTTTCCCTCGTGATTTGTACTACTGTGTGGAGCTGCAGGAGGGTCCAGCTACTAGAGCACGTGTTGTACGGTGCTCCGGGAGGGTCCAGCTACTAGAGCACGTGTTGTACGTGCTCCGGGAGGGTCCAGCTACAGAGCACGTGTTGTACGGTGCTCCGGAGGGTCCAGTCTAGAGCACGTGTTGTAGGTGCTCCGGAGGTCCAGCTACTAGAGCACGTGTTGTACGGTGCTCCGGGAGGGTGGGGGTTCTTGGTTTGTAATTGTATTTAGACTGTATAACCCTGTGGTTTAGCGCTTCTATTTGATATATAATAATAATAATAATAATTGTATTTAGTGACATAATACTATGCTTGTTATAGTACTTATCATTGTTTTAAATGTTTTGTTTCCCAATTGCGGGTTATGATGTAACGGGTTTAATCAATATGAAATGTCAAATTTCTATCCTGCTGACGTGTTGGATTATGACAGTGTATAATTATTATATTATCACATACATATTTTGTTCCTGTTGTAACTCTTCTTGTCTATACTTGTCTGTACTGTTTTTAATAAAATATAAAAAAAAAACTTCCTTACCTTGCTGGTTTACCCATGTTCTTTAATAGTACATTGCGTTCATTTCCTTTAATAGCTAAATTGGAAATGAACGTCCTTTATTATTAATATTGGTTTGTATATTTATATTGTGGCCACATTTGTAAATACTGCTATATTTTGTTACTTTAGGTTACCGGTCTGTGAATTGTAAGTTAAGAGTATAAACTCTGTAGGTTGTTTGACACCCCCCTTTCTCCCCTTCTGTGTCATGCGTGTTTAAAGTCACGTGACCTACCTAACCTCCACGGTCGCTACAGAGCTGTAGTCAGTTGCAGATACCAGCCACTGGGTCAACACTCCTGCTCTGGTCTTATTAACTTACTGGCTGTTCGCCTTCTTAAAGCCTGTATATTCTGTAAATTGCCTAATGCTAGATATTTCTCTGTAATCTTTTAAGACATTATCTACGCACTTGGAGTAGAACTAGCAATAGGGGTTCATATCTAAAGATACTGTATAAAGGAATAACCCTATATGTATGTCTTATGTCTGTTATAAGCTAATACACTAATTCATTAAGAAAGTTTTAATGATCACTATTATTATCCCTCAAACTCTAAAAATTTGTTGTGCTCTAATCTAAAAAGGAAAGTACCCAAATTGAAGTTGTTTAAAGACTTGGAAGTGTAACACCCAGTACTCACATTAGCTCACTACTACTAGTGGGTAAAAACAATAACATTTATAAACATGGAGTCTCCATGACCCCCTTCTGCCGGCCTCTAAGCATACAGGCAACACACTACGCGAATACTCTCCCAAAACTTAGAGATAAGATTTTGTTCGGATTTTTAACCCCGGAGGGTTAGCCACCCAGGATAACCCAAGAAAGGCAGTGCATCACCGAGAACTGTCTATCTCATTTCCATTGGGGTCCTCAATCTTGTCCCCCAGGATGCGACCCACACCAGTCGATTAACACCCAGGTACCTATTTTGCTGCTAGGTGAACAGGACAACAGGTGTAAGGAAACGCGTCGAAATATTTCCACCCCACCGGGAATCGATCCCGGGTCCTCCGAGTGTGAAGCAGAGCTTTAGCCACCAAGCCACCGGCCTGGTGGCCTGGTGGCGAAAATCAGTCACAAAATGGAGACACTACAAGAGAAGCAGACAATATTGTAAATAAGATACAACTAGAATTTGTTTCAATGTTGATCATGTTGGATGAAATTTTGAAAAACTTTCATAGAGCAAGTTCTACAAAATGAGGATGTGAACTAAAAAACATATGCAGATATGTACGGGTCATTAGCTTGTCCGTACAGATCTGCACAGATGACTTTGAAAGATATGAAGCATTTGAAGTAAATACTCCGGATGCTGATTACAGTGCAGCAAAAATATCAGAAGATCCCAATCACGGAGGTGCACCCCGAAGAGTAGATCTGAATGATGGAGGTGCACCAGAAGAGTAGATCAATGACGGAGGTGACCAGAAAGTAGTCTGAGCCCAGCCCTTTCCCCCCCTTGACAGAGTGAGGGTGTCCCAGGTGCACGTCAAGTGACCCCTGGTGACCTGTTAGTGAAGCTTTGTTTTCTACAAAATGGCGAACTACAGGAGGAAAAGTCAACACCGTCTGCTTGGAATTGTTAAAAGGAGCCGTTTATCCAAGCAATGCCGACGTCGTTTTCCACTCATCATCGGGGGTACTCTCAAGATACCTACCGAAGAAAGCGTGTCACTGAATGGAATGCAGAATCTTTGTGAAATTTTGTCACCTAGTCTATGAAAAGGGGCGTTGACACGTACAAGAACGGCCTATTGTTGTCAACAATAGCTTGGAACGACTTCGCGACGTTTCGGCACAATACTCATGATTCGTCTTCGTAAC
>WNWK01020788.1:0-35175 GCA_009830355.1 Cherax destructor | reverse complement strand
AGGATGAGGGAGACATGATCGAGGTATATAAGTGGAAGATGGGTATTAATAAGGGGGATATAAATAAGGTCTTGAGGATATCTCTCCAAGAGAGAACCCGCAATAATGGATTCAAATTGGATAAGTTTAGATTTAGAAAGGATATAGGAAAATATTGGTTTGGAAATAGGGTAGTTGATGAGTGGAACAGTCTGCCTAGTAGGGTCATTGAAGCTATGACCTTGGGTAGTTTCAAATTTAGGTTGGATAAATTCATGAGTGAGAGGGGTTGGATTTGAGTGGGACTCGCACTTGAGTTAATAGAATCTTCAAAGCTTATTTCATGGGTAGAATTGAAAATTAGGTTGGGCAATTATTCTGTTAGTGGGACGGATTGTGAAGGACGTGCCTAGTATGGGCCAACAGGCCTGCTGCAGTGTTCCTCCTTTCTTATGTTCTTATGTTCTTATGCCTGGGGCACCATGGGACTACAGCTATGTGATGGAAGATTTTGTGGTGGGAATACCTAAGATGCTGGTTTTCGAGAGGAAGGTTCGTTGCAAGGGATAGAAATTCCCTTAGACATGTTGCAAGGTCTCGTTGAAGAATGTGTTGGAGGTTTCCTCGAGTTAGCAGTACGGACTTGCAGACCTAAATCCTTGTGACCCTTAGGCATAATTTCCCGAATGACGAATTGTTTACCATCAATGTAGAATCACTGTGGTTTGGAGTATAAGAAGACATCAATCACCTTGGAATTGATCTCCAGGTGAATTTTTCCAGCAAGAAAGCCTGTATTTTTTATATTACTTATATTTATTTTCATAGTCTTACCAAATCCTTGACTGGGCTGCAGAAAACAATATAAAGTTCAATGAAGATAAATTTCAATTACTCCAATATGGAAAACTTCAAGAAATTAAAACTATATTACCTGGAGTTTACCTGGAGAGAGTTCTGGGGGTCAACGCCCACGCGGCCCGTTCTGTGACCAGGCCTCATGGTGGATCAGGGCCTGATCAACAAGGCTGTTACTGCTGGCTGCTCACAATCCAACGTATGAACCATAGCCCTCCTGGTCAGGTATCGACTTTAGGTGCCTGTCCAGTGCCTGCTTGAAGACAGCCAGGGGTCTATTGCTAATCCCCCTTATGTATGCTGGGAGGCAGTTGAACAGTCTTGGGCCCCTAACACTTTGTGTGTTGCCTCATAACGTGCTAGTGGCACCCCTGCTTTTCATTGGGGGGATGTTACATCGTCTGCCGAGTCTTTTGATTTGGTAGGGAGTCATTTTCGTGTGCAAGTTTGGTACTAATCCCTCTACGATTTTCCAAGTGTATATAATAGTGTATCTCTACCTGCGTTCTAGGGAGTACAGGTTTAGGAACTTCAAGCGTTCCCAGTAATTGAAGTGTTATATGGCAGTTATGTGTGCCGTGAAGGTTCTCTGCATATTTTCTAGGTCAACAATTTCACGTGCCTTGAAAGGTGCTTGTGGGGAATTATGAGACTACCTGTATGGGCTTCACCACTTACATACAAATAATCTCAACGTGAGGTGACCGCCAATTTATTTTCCCACAGTTACCCCCGCGAGGCGTGTGAGAAAACCTAAGCCGCCCTGGTCACAGAAAACGGCTCCTTCGACAACACATGCGCTCTAACACATCTATCCTTGACCAGTATTATAATTTAGATTAGATAACACCAATAGGTATGGCGTGACTATTATTTGTGGACTGTATAGAAATGGACTGATTAGAAAGGGGGGAGGGGGAGAGTACACACACCAACACGATAAGACCATCACTTACACACACACACGGTGGCCTAGTGGTAAAGCTCTCGCTTCATGCACGGAGGGCCCGGGTTCTATTCCCGACAGGGCGGAAACATTTCGAAGTGTTTCCTTACATATACATACAACAGGCCTAGTGTCAAATCGACATGTGCCTAGGACAAAATGGTAACTAACTAACTTACCCAATTTTATTGATAGGCGCTGGAGATCGTTGACATACCCACAGTCCCTTTTACTATTACAACATACCTAACTGGCCAGCTCAAGTTTGTGAGAAGGAAGCATTCCTTGTCTTCCTTCCTCCGACTGATCTCGGTGTCCTGCTCCGTAGACACAAATTATTCTCCCGGCAGGATGATGACGTTTGTTCTGTTCGTCCCGATTAAGAAGTATTGGCTCCTTAACACCTCTACGGTCCTCGAGACAGGAACCGTGAAGTTAACATGCGGTTAATCGGGAAATGGCGATTTGTATCATTTTGCCTATTCCCTTAATTTAAGGTTATTATCACTAATTTCTCCACAGTTCACATGGCGACTTAATGTCTCACTGATTTACACTCGTTAGTAGTCGATCCATTAAGGTTCGAAGTCGATGAGTTGTGATGGAATAAACATTCCTTATCCACTCCCATCATGGTGGCATCGTGCAGCGTTTCCCCGGCTGCCTCCAACTTCTTTCCCCTCTTGCCATCATATTACAATGGATTCACAGACTTAACGTCCCACATTATTCACCGAAATTAATTCTCGTCACTTCATATTATGAAGGGATAACTAGTATCAAGGTTTCGACTGAATAGAGTCGATTATTAACACCATCTAGGCCATTGAATCTACGGCCGGGCCTACTGGACAAAGACTGCCCACCTCTTGAACCCCCCTCATTCCTCCTTCCCCTCGGCCTTCGCCCTTCGCGCATGCGTGACTGTCTATTGGTTCTCTTCTATACTCAGTTAAATGATAACCTAACATCAGCACATTAATGATATCTATTCATATTGGAAAGTTTATCGAGTATAACTTTCGGGGAAATACCCATATTTTCCATACTGCGGCTGGGCGGAGTTCGTTGTTAAACGATTCAGATTGCCTCTGGTTAATTTTCACGACTCTGTTCTGTAAGTACACAATCTTACTATTATTTTATTTTTATTTTATTAACACATCGGCCGATTCCCACCAAGGCAGGGTGGCCTGAAAAAGAAAAACTTTCATCATCATTCACTCCATCACTGTCTTGCCAGAGGGGTGCTTTACACTACAGTTATAAAACTGCAACATTAACACCCCTCCTTCAGAGTGCAGACACTGTACTTCCCATCTCCAGGACTCAAGTCCGGCCTGCCGGTTTCCCTGAATCCCTTCATAAATGTTACTTTGCTCACACTCCAACAGCACGTCAAGTATTAAAAACCATTTGTCTCCATTCACTCCTATCAAATACGCTCACACATGCTTGCTGGAAGTCCAAGCCCCTCGCACACAAAACCTCCTTTACCCCCTCCCTCCATCCTTTCCTAGGCCGACCCCTACCCCGCCTTCCCTCCACTACAGATTTATACACTCTCGAAGTTATTCTGTCTCGTTCCATTCTCTCTACATGTCCGAACCACCTCAACAACCCCTCCTCACCTCTCTGGATAATTTTTTTGGTAATCCCGCACCTCCTCCTAATTTCCAAACTCCGAATTCTCTGCATTATATTCACACCACACATTGACCTCAGACATGACATCTCCACTGCCTCCAGCCTTCTCGTTGCAACATTCATCACCCATGCTTCACACCCATATAAGAGTGTTGGTATAACTATACCATGGACAAAGTTCTTTGTCTCCACAGACTCCGAAGTGCTCCACTCACCCTTTTTCCCTCATCAATTCTATGATTCACCTCATCCTTCATAGACCCATCTGCTGACATGTCCACTCCCAAATATCTGAATACATTCACCTCCTCCATACTCTCTCCCTCCAATCTGATATCCAATCTTTCATCACCTAATCTTTTTGTTATCCTCATCACCTTACTCTTTCCTATATTCACTTTCAATTTTCTTCTTTTAAACACCCTACCAAATTCATCCACCAACCTCTGCAACTTCTCTTCAGAATCTCCCAAAAGCACAGTGTCATCAGCAAAAAGCAACTGTGACAACTCCCACTTTGTATTTAATTCTTTTTCTTTTAACCCCACACCTCTTGCCAAGACCCTCGTATTCACTTCTCTTACAACCCCATCTATAAATATATTTAACAACCACAGTGACATCACACATCCTTGTCTAAGGCCCACTTTTACTGGAAAATAGTCCCCTTCTCTCCTACACACTCTAACTTGAGCCTCACTATCCTCCAAAAAACTCTTCACTGCTTCCTCCAAAAAACTCTTCACTGCTTTCAGTAACCTACCTCCTATTCCATACACCTGCAACATCTGCCACAGTGCCCCCCTATCCACCCTATCATACGCCTTTTCCAAATCCATAAATGCCACAAAAACCTCTTTACCCTTATCCAAATACTGTTCACCTATATGTTTCACTGTAAACACTTGGTCTACACACCCCCTACCTTTCCTAAAGCTCCCTTGTTCATCTGCTATCCTGCTTTCTGTCTTACTCTTAATTCTTTCAATAATAACTCTACCATACACTTTACCAGGTACACTCAACAGACTTATTCCCCTATAATTTTTGCACTCTCTTTTGTCCCCTTTGCCTTTATACAAAGGAACAATACACGCTCTCTGCCAATCCCTAGGTACCTTACTCTCTTCCATACATTTATTAAATAATAGCACCAACCACTCCAAAACTATATCCCCACCTGCTTTTAACATTTTTATCTTTATCCCATCAATCCCAGCTGCCTTACCCCCTTTCATTCTACCCACTGCCTCACGAACTTCCCCCACACTCACAACTGGCTCTTCCACACTCCTACAAGATGTTATTCCTCCTTGCCCTATACACGAAATCCCAGCTTCCCTGTCTTCATCAACATTTAACAACTCCTCAAAATATTCCCTCCATCTTTCCGATACCTCTAACTCTCCATTTAATAACTCTCCTCTCCTATTTTTAACTGTCAAATCCATTTGTTCTCTAGGCTTCCTCAACTTATTAATCTCACTCCAAAACTTTTTCTTATTTTCAACAAAATTTGTTGATAACATCTCACCCACTCTCTCATTTGCTCTCTTTTTACATTGCTTCACCACTCTCTTAACCTCTCTTTTTCTCTCCATATACTCTTCCCTCCTTGCATCACTTCTACTTTGTAAAAACCTCTTTGTAAAAACCTATTCCCATTACGAATCCACAGTAAGGATACTTCATTATCAGACCAAATTATGGTGTCGTTAATATTTATGTCTGGCAATTTACTCCTTGTATAATCAGCTAATTTTGGTGAGCAAAAGTTGTGTTAATATTTTTTAGTTGTCATATGTCTTAAGTGTTCGTGAATAGATTTAGTGGATATGATGGTGAATGAGTAGTGTTTATAGATTGTGGTTCTCATGGTATAAGTGTACATGATTTAGTGATCTTGGTGTAAATACTCATGAAATTTGTGTAAAATTTTGTCTTCATATGTCTTATGTTTATGTTTTCATATGACTTAAGTGATTGTAAGTTAATTTTTTTCTGTGATCAAGTGTTAGTTTTCTGTTTTTGGTAGATAGTGTACTATGCATGACTCATGTCTTAAATTTGTTGTGATCATGTCATGTATAAGTTTGGGGTGCATGTTATAGTGATCATGTTAAGATATTTTTTGTGCTTATGTCTAATTTTGTTTATATAACATAGAATGTTTTATTATGTCTTAGATTTTTAATATGTTTCATGTCTTAATTTTTGTGATCATGTCGCATATTAGTTGGTGGTGTCTATCTTATTTTTGTGTTTATCTCTTAGATTTTTAATATGTCTTAGATTTTACGGTTATCATGTCTTATATCTTAAATTTGTTGTGATTATGGTATTTTTTGTGCCTATGTCTTAGTTTGTGTATATATCTTAGTTGGTGGTGTCTGTCTTAGATTTTTGACATGTCTGATGGGATAAATTTGTTGGTGGGTGTCATGTTATGTCTTAGTTGGTGGATCTTAGAATATTTGTGCTTATGTCATATTTTGTGTATATGTCTGATGTCTTAAGTTTTGTTGTGATTAGGTCATGTATAAGTTGGTTGTATGTTCATGTCATGTCATAGTTGGAAGTGTATGTCATAGTTTTGGTGTTTCTTAGATTTTTGTGTGCATGATATGTTATATTTGATGGTGATCGTGCCCTGGTATTTTTTGTGAATAAGTCTTAGAATTTTGGTTGTCTCACGTCTTAGTTGTAGGTGTATGTCTTAGATTTGGCGCTCATGTTATGGTTTAGTTGGAGGTGTGTGTACTCACCTAATTGTACTCACCTGATTGTGGTTGCAGGGGTCGAGACTCAGCTCCTGGCCCCGCCTCTTCGCTGTCCGCTACTGGGTCTCTGCTCCATGAGCTTTATCATACCTTGTCTTAAAACTATGTATGGTTCCTGCCTCCACTATATCTTTCTCTAGACTATTCCACTTCCTGACTACTCTGTGACTGAAGAAATGCTTCCTAACATCCCTTTGACTCATCTGAGTCTTCAGCTTCCAGTTGTGTCCCCTTGTTTCTGTGTTCTCTCTCTAGAACATCCTGTCACTGTCACTGTGTGTGTGTGTGTGTGTGTAGTTTTGGTGCTCATGTTTTGGCTTAGTTGGTGGTGTGTTAGTTTTGGTAATGTCTCATGTCTTAGTTGTATGTGTTCATATGTCTTAGTTGGTGTTTCTTATATGTTTTGGATGTAATGATATATTATAGTTTGGTGGATCCTATATTTTTTGGTTGTGATGATATGTTGTAGTTGGTGGTTCATATATTTTTGGTGTGATGATATGTTATAGTTGGTTGGTGGTGATTTGTGTCGTGGTATTTTTTTGCTTTTATCATATTTTGTGTAAATGACTTAGATTGGTGGTGATCGTGACATGGTATTTTGCGGGTATATATTATATTGTGTATATGAGTTAGATTTTTTATTTGTCTTAGATGATGGTTATGGCTCATGTCAGGTATAAGATTGGTGAATATATCTTAGTGATTATGATATGTCTTAGTTGGAGTCGTATGTAATTGTTGTGATTATGCCATGCATAGGTTTGTTGATGTCTCATGTGTTAGTTGAAGGTGTTCAAATGGTGAATGAGTGATTTGAAGGATAAGTTAGGTTAGGTTAAATGTTAATTGGGATAGGATAGGTGATGTTAAGTTGGGTTAGGTTAGGTTAGGTTAGGTTTAATGTTATATGTTGTTTCGGGAGTATTCAAATGGTGTTTTGGGAGTATTCAAATGATGTATAAGAGTGTTTTGGAGGTGTTCTAATGTTGTTTGGAAGTAATCTGGGAGTGTTCTAATATTGTTTTGGATGTGCTCAAAGTAATCTGGGAGTGTTCTAATATTGATTTGGATGTGCTCAAATTAATCTGGGAGTGTTCTAATATTGTTTTATCTGTGCTCAAAGTAATCTGGGAGTGTTCTAATATTGTTTTGACTGTGCTCAAATTAATCTGGTAGTGTTCTAATGTAATTTGGAAATGTTCCAATGTTGTTTGGAAGTGTTCCAATAGTAAAAAGTATTCGTAGTTTTAGCGTTCTTGTCCTAAGCGATCTCAGTAATAGTGTTCTCGGTTGGTGATACGAGGGAATGTATATAAAATGTGTGTATGTTCTGTGGTGCTGGGTTTTTACTTTTATTGATGAAATAGTAAAACGGGAAAAAAATGAAATGAGTGATCTTAGTGGATTGAGATTAGTGTTCTTAGATATTGGTTTGTCATCTTATAAAAGTTGGTTATAATGTTTGAGGGAATATGTATAAAATGTGTGATCTGTGATCTTACTGTCTGGTCGTTAATGTTCTAACATAATGGTAATCATGAAATGGAGTTGGTGAACATGAAAAATGTGATCTTAGAGAATGTTTATAAAAATGGGTGTTAGTTGGTGTTGATGATCTTAAGTTTTTGGTAATCTTGGTTAAAGTGTTCTGAGGGAATGCGTATAAAATGGGGTGTTAGTTGATGATCTTAGTGGTTATGAGCTGAGTGATCTTAGTGGATTGAGATTAGTCTTCTTAGATAAATGGTTTGTCATCTTATAAAGTTGATTATAATGTTTGAGGGAATATGTATAAAATGTGTGTATGTTCTGTGGAGCTGGATGTGACTTTTTTGATGAATTAGTAAAAAACGGGAAAAAATGAACTATGTTATGCTCATTAAGTATCAAGAATGTGGGTTTTGCGTAAATTTTAATGAAATAATGTGGATTATGCATAAATTTGTGTGTTCATGATATACCTTAGTTGGTGGAATCTTATATTTGGTAGTTAACTTGGTTAAAATGTTTTGAGGGAATGTGTAAAATATGTGTTAGTTGAAGGTGTTCAAATGATGAATGAGAGTGTTTTGAAGGATAAGTTAGGTTAGGTTAAATGTTATTTGGGATAGATTAGGTTAGGTTAAATGTTATTTGGGATAGATTAGGTTAGGTTAAATGTTATATGTTTTGGTATTATTCAAATGGTGTTTTGGGAGTAATCGATGGTGATGTCTCATGTGTTAGTTGAAGGTGTTCAAATGATGAATGAGAGTGATTTGAAGGATAAGTTAGGTTAGGTTAAATGTTAATTGGGATAGATTAGGTTAAGTTAAATGTTATATGTTTTGGTATTATTCAAATGGTGTTTTGAGAGTAATCAAATGATGTATAAGAATGTTTTGGAGGTGTTCCAATGTTGTTTTGAAGTGTTACAATGCAATTCTTGGTTATATTGCGGATAAAAATGTGTATGTTCTGTGGAGATGGATGTGACTTTTTGATGAATTAGTAAAACGGGGAAAAAAAAAATTGTGGTGTGTGTGTGTGTGTGTGTGTGTGTGTGGTGTGTGTGTGTATGAGGTAGAGAGTAGGTGAGTTCATGGCCTCAGGCGCCTGGGGTGGTCTGTGATCTCAGAGATAACATCACAAACGTACCTCATCAGTCATATAAGGTTATTTGAACATAGTGGAAGTTATAAAAATGTTGTGGTTATTATAATTTTTTTACTGAAAACGAGAAAAATTGTAAGTGTTTTGGATGTTGTGAATGAACTATTTTTTTTTATTTTTTAATGAAAACGAGAAAAAAATTTGTGATATGTAAAATTGAGGTTTGTTATTAAAACGTCTGATAATTTGTTGAACTAGAGCCTTTCTGATAAAATAGTAAAAAATAATATGACTTGAGCCTTTCTGATGAATCAGTAAAAAATATTATGACTTTAGCCTTTTCTGATAAATTTGTAAAAATGAGAAAATATTGTGACTGAGAAAAAATTGATGAAAAGAGTGGAACTTTTTATTCTGTCACCCGAAATCTTAATTCGTGTTATGTTTTCCCTATGTTGATTTTAGTCAATGACTTATATTACCTGAAAACATGGAAAATGTATCTTTTTAGCCAGTTACCTGAAAACATGGAATATATGTACCGAAAGTGTGGAAAATAAATGAAGGAGAAATTAATGTGTTCAACAAGAGGAAAAAGTAACTTTGTTCATTTAACAAGGAGGGACATAATATTACTTGGTGGTCAGTGACGTCACACCACACCTGATTGAACTTGGTCTTTTAGCTCATTTTAACTTAGAGGAAATACTGTGATGACGTCACACCTCGCCTGTTTCAACCTGTCCTTTTAGCTCATTTTACTTAAAGAGAGAAAGTACCGTAGGGGGAGACCATTGGGGAGGGGGGTCTTTTACAATACCCCATAGGGGGTTATCGAGGGAAAATGCTTACCCCCAGGTAAAACTCAAAAATCTTTACCCCCATAGGGGGGATCTCAAAACTTGATCCAAGGAGATGGAGCAGGAATATTGGGGAGATGGAAGAGGATGTGACTTTTTAATGAATTAGTAAAATCAGGGAAAAAATTGTGGGTGGGAGATGGGGAGATTGATCTTGATCCAAGGAGATTGAGGTCTTGATCTGAGGAATTGGAAATCCCTCTAAAATTCGAAATTTTGGAAAAAGTAGGGAAAATTCGAAAAATCAATAAATATCTGGCAACCCTGTAAATCTTGATCCAAGGAAATTTTGTATTATTCATGAAAATCAATGTAAATCTTGATCCGAGGAATTGGAGCAGGAACATTGGGGAGCCAAGTGGATGTGACTTTTTGATGAATTAGTAAAATGGGGAAAAATTGTGGGTGGAAGATGGGGAGGGTGATCTTGATCCAAGGAGATGGAGGGATGATAGAAGTATTATAGAATATGGAGAAAAATTAAATTCGAAAAAAAAATGAAAATTCGAAAAAGGGGGGGGGCGTAGGCGGGCGGGGGTCTCGGTGGGGGGCGTCGCCATACCCAGAGGGGCTATGCCAGAGCAGAGCGCTCAGCTCTGGTAGAAAGATCACTACTGATGCGCTCATTGTATACCACAATATAACGCACTCGTGGTATACCACAATAGGACACGCTCATGGTATACCACAATAGGACGTGCTCGTGGTATACCACAATAGGACGCGCTCATGGTATACCACAATAGGACGCGCTCGTGGTATACCACAATAGGACGTGCTCGTGGTATACCACAATAGGACGCGATCATGGTATACCACAATAGGACGCGCTCGTGGTATACCACAATAGGACGCAATCATGGTATACCACAATAGGACGCGCTCGTGGTATACCACAATAGGACGCGCTCATGGTATACCACAATAGGACGTGCTAATGGTATACCACAATAGGACGCGCTCGTGGTATACCACAATAGGACGTGCTCGTGGTATACCACAATAGGACGCGCTCATGGTATACCACAATAGGACGCGCTCATGGTATACCACAATAGGACGTGCTCGTGGTATACCACAATAGGACGCCTGGTACCCATAGGCGCGCGTGGTATACCACAATAGATCGGGATACCACAATAGCGATCTGGTATACCACAATAGGACGCGTCGTGGTATACCACAATAGGAGCAGTCATGGTATACCACAATAGGACGCGCTCGTGGTATACCACAATAGGACGGCCGTATACCAAATAGACGCTCATGGTATACCACAATAGGACGCGCTCGTGGTATACCACAATAGGACGCGCTCTGGTATACCACAATAGGACCCTCGTGGTTACCAATAGACGCGCTCATGGTATACCACAATAGGCGCTCGTGGTAACCACAATAGGACGCCGTGGTATACCACAATAGGACGGCTCGTGGTATACCACAATAGACGCTCGTGGTATACCACAATAGGAGCGCTCATGGTATACCATAGGAGCAGGTATACGGAGCGCTCGTGGTATACCACAATAGGACGGCTCGTGGTATACCACAATAGGACGCTCATGGTATACCACAATAGGACGCGCTCTGGTATACCACAATGAGACGCGCTCATGGTATACCACAATAGGACGCGCTCATGGTATACCACAATAGGACGCTCGTGGTATACCACAATAGGAGGCCGGTATCACATAGACGCTCATGGTATACCACAATAGGACGCGCTCGTGGTATACCACAATAGGACGCTCATGGTATACCACAATAGGACGCGCTCGTGGTATACCACAATAGGACGCGCTCATGGTATACCACAATAGGACGCGCTCGTGGTATACCACAATAGGACGTGCTCGTGGTATACCACAATAGGACGCGATCATGGTATACCACAATAGGACGCGCTCGTGGTATACCACAATAGGAGCGCTCATGGTATACCACAATAGGACGCGCTCGTGGTATACCACAATATGACGCGCTCGTGGTATACCACAATAGGACGCGCTCGTGGTATACCACAATAGGACGCAATCATGGTATACCACAATAGGACGCGCTCGTGGTATACCACAATAGGACGCGCTCATGGTATACCACAATAGGACGCGCTCGTGGTATACCACAATAGGACGCGCTCGTGGTATACCACAATAGGACGCGCTCGTGGTATACCACAATAGGACGCGCTCGTGGTATACCACAATAGGACGCGCTCATGGTATACCACAATAGGACGCGCTCGTGGTATACCACAATAGGACGCGCTCATGGTATACCACAATAGGACGTGCTCGTGGTATACCACAATAGGACGCGCTCGTGGTATACCACAATAGGCCTCGTGGTATACCACAATATGACGCTCGTGGTATACCACAATAGGACGCGCTCATGGTATACCACAATAGGACGCGCTCGTGGTATACCACAATAGGACGCGCTCGTGGTATACCACAATATGACGCACTCGTGGTATACCACAATAGAGGCGCCTGCATGGTATACCACAATAGACGCGCTCGTGGTATACCACAATATGACGTCTCGTGGTATACCACAATAGAGGCTCGTAGGTATACCACAATAGGACGCGCTCGTGGTATACCACAATATGACGTGCTCGTGGTATACCACAATAGGACGCGCTCGTGGTATTCCACAATAGGACGCGCTCATGGTATACCACAATATGACGTGCTCGTGGTATACCACAATAGGACGCGCTCATGGTATACCACAATAGGACGCGCTCGTGGTATACCACAATATGACGTGCTCGTGGTATACCACAATAGGACACACTCGTGGTATACCACAATAGGACACGCTTGTGGTATACCACAATAGGATGCGCTCGTGGTATACCACAATAGGACGCGCTCATGGTATACCACAATAGGACGCGCGGGTGGTATACCACAATAGGACGCACTCATGGTATACCACAATAGGACGCGCGGGTGGTATACCACAATAGGACGTGCTCATGGTATACCACAATAGGACACGTTCGTGGTATACCACAATAGGACGCGCTCATGGTATACCACAATAGGACGCGCTCGTGGTATACCACAATAGGACGCGCTCATGGTATACCACAATAGGACGCGCGGGTGGTATACCACAATATGACGTGCTCGTGGTATACCACAATAGGACACGCTCGTGGTATACCACAATAGGACACGCTCGTGGTATACCACAATAGGACGCGCTCATGGTATACCACAATAGGACGCGTGGGTGGTATACCACAATATGACGTGCTCGTGGTATACCACAATAGGACGCGCTCGTGGTATACCACAATAGGAGACGCTCGTGGTATACCACAATAGGAGGCGCTCGTGGTATACCACAATAGGAGGCGCTCGTGGTATACCTCAATAGGAGGCGCTCGTGGTATACCACAATAGGACGCGCTCGTGGTATTCCACAATATGACGTGCTCGTGGTATACCACAATAGGACGCGCTCGTGGTATACCACAATAGGACACGCTCGTGGTATACCACAATAGGAGGCGCTCGTGGTATTCCACAATAGGACGCGCTCGTGGTATATTACAATATAATTCTCACTTCAGTCTTGTTATTTTCCCAAGAAACTGTCATTATTATTTTTATTATTATTATTATCATTATTATTATTATTATTATTATTATTATTATTATTATTATTATTATTATTATTATTATTATTATTATTATTATTATTATTAGTATTATTATTATTATTATTATTAGTATTATTATTATTATCACGAGGGGAGCTAAACCCGTAGGAATTGTATGGCTCCTGTGGGGGAGGAGGTAGGTATTCAGACTCAACTGGAGCACAGACAATTCCCTGGATCAAGAGCCCCTCACCAGGGGTTTACGCAACAAAGCAAAGAATGTGTTTGGGTCAAGAAAATACATTAGTAGTGTGCTGTAAATTAGAATATTAATCACATTAACCAAACCAACTAATAAATACAATAACTTCAGTATAGAAGTGTGAACAGAAACATCCAAAAACTCTAAGTAAATCTCGTTTAGTGTAAAAAACACATTTCTGCACAGAGGATGTGTTGTGAAATATATTCTTCCATGAAGCAATCAGCACTGTTGATAAACACTGTATATTGCCAGATTATGTTGATGAATAGATCTGTATAGTTGTATCTGCTAACTTACACGGAGACAATAACCCAAGTTGTAGTGTTAAGTTTAGAGTGGGACTCCATATCGCTTTATCAAGTCATTGTAACTTGTTAAAGCTGTGTACATGGCGTAACGTTGTCTCAATGAAGGTTTATCGTTCAGCTTGCATCTTGGTCTTCGTAAACACAGGCAGTCCACCATCATGTAACTGCTGATGACGTGTTAGTGAAAGGAACACCATGGCAGCTGCTGGAAGGACAGTGTACATTATGTCATTCATACCCGACCTATCCCAGAAGCTGCGCAAGAAACTACCAGATGTGCTGGTGATAGATGTCAAGCAGAGAGGTAATTATTATTATTATTATATATTTATATCCTAGGTAGTAGATTGATAGACAGCAACCACCCAGGGAGGTACTACCGTCCTGCCAAGTGAGTGTAAAACGAAAGCCTGTAATTGTTTTTAATGATGGTAGGATTGCTGGGGTCTTTTTTCTGTCTCAAAAACATGCAAAATTTCAGGTATGTCTTGTTACTTCTACTTACACTTAGGTCACATTACACATGCATGTACCAGCATATATATACACACCCTTCTGGGTTTTCTTCTCTTTTACTAGTTCTTCTTATTTATTTCTGCTTATCTCCATGGAGAAGTAGAACAGAATTCTTCCTCCGTAAGCCATGCGTGTCGTAAGAGGCGACTAAAATGCCGGGAGCAAGGGGCTAGTAACTCCTCCTGTATACATTACTAAAGTTAAAAAGAAACTTTTGTTTTCTTTTTTGGGCCACCCTGCCTTGGTGGGAAACGGCCGGTTTGTTGAAAAAAAAAAAAAAAATATATATATATATATATATATATATATATATATATATATATATATATATATATATATATGCAAGACAACTACTATGAAAAAATAGAAGAATTCCAAGACTTTTCATAAAAAAATCCCCCCAAAATGCTGACGGATGTGTCTATAAGATTCCTTGTAAAATATGCGATAAAGTTTATTACGGTCAAACTGGTAAAAGTCTTGAACTAAGATTAAAACAACATAAATATAGCATTAGAACTGGACAAGGTTCTAATGCTCTATTTATTCATGTGAGAGATTTTAATCATGCAATTGATTTTCAAAATGCTGAGAAAGTTGTATCAAGTAAGTCCATGGTTGAGAGAAATATAATAGAATCATGTTTCATTAAAAGTAGTTTTGAAAATAATATGAATATTTCTTTTGGTTTATATAAATTGGATTCATTTATAATTAATAAAATTTGGGAAGAATTTAATGATAAATTGCACTATTCGTAATTCTTGGGAAGAGTTTCAGGTCCTTTTTTATGTTCCTCTTCACAGAGTCGGGCGATGTTACACTACTGTGAGGTGTGGTCTTTGTTAGTATGATGTGTCTGTGAGGTGTAGTCTTGCCCCTTTATAAGACTTCTTGTCTTATTTTCTTTTATAGTTCCTTGATAATGTGAGTAGTCACGAAAGCGCTTGGAATTCTTCTATTTTTTCATAGTGGTTTCTTGCATATTTTGATATCACCTGTTTACTGTGATCTTTTTGCATATATATATATATATATATATATTAGTGATATATAATTTGGATAGGTAAACTGGTCAATTAGCAGAACTCATCTAAAATTAAGTCCTTTCTAAAATTTTCTCTTATACGTTTAAAGATATTTTTTTCATTTATGTTAATGTAAGAATTTATAATTTTGTACCAAGAGAAACTTTGAAAACCTACTTAACCTTATTAAAAGGCAATTTAATTTAGCTTCTTACTAAATATATTTTAGATACGTTAACATTAATTTAATAATAAACAAACACATAAATATATTTTTGTTATGTTCAGAATGATTTTGATAAATATTATACAAAATTTTCACTTGTCTTATATGGAAGAAGAGCGTTGCTATTTGCCAAATCAGTTTACCTAGATGGACTAAATATATATATATATATATATATATATAGTCGTGCCGATTAGGTAAAACTTGATTTTGGCTTAAATAGCAGCTCACCTGCCATATAAGACAAGTGAAAATTTGTGATGCAATAATTTCGATAAAATCATTCTGAACATAACGAAAAAATATATTTCATGGTGTTTGTTTATTATTAAATTAATGTTAACGTATCTAAAATATATTTAGTTGGGTTAGGCTAAATTAAATTGCGCTTGTTGTAATAAGGTTAGGTAGGTTTTCAAAGTTTCTCTTGGTACAAAATTATAAATTCTTACGTTAACATAAATGAAAAAATATATCTTTAAACGTATAAGAGAAAATTTTAGAAAGGACTTAATTTTAGATGAGTTCTGCTAATTGACCAGTTTTACCTAATCGGCACGATATATATATATATATATATATGTCGTGCCGATTAGGTAAAACTTGCGATTTTGGTTTAAATAGCAACGCTCTTCTTGCCATATAAGACAAGCGAAAATTTGTGTATGCAATAATTTCGCAAAAATCATTCTGAACATAACGAAAAAAATATATTTCATTGTGTTTGTTTATTATTAAATTAATGTTAACGTATCTAAAATCTATTTAGTTGGGTTAGGCTAAATTAAATTGCGCTTGTTGTAATAAGGTTAGGTAGGTTTTCAAAGTTTCTCTTGGTACAAAATTATAAATTCTTACATTACCATAAATGAAAAAAATATATCTTTAAATGTATAAGAGAAATTTTTAGAAAGGACTTAGTTTTAGATGAGTTCTTGGTAATTGACCAGTTTTACCTAATCGGCACGACATATATATATATATATATATATATATATATATATATATATATATACAGTGGACCCCCGAGTTTCGTAAAACTTCACTCCTGAAGTCTGCTCAAGTGCCATTACCGAGCAATTTACTCCCTTAAGGAAAAATTTCACGTAGGTTAGTCTATTTCAGACCCCAAAAATACACTTCCACAAGAACTTACAAAATTATACTTACATAATTGCACGATTTCCGGGGTATTCGTTAACCGAGGTCCACTGTATATATATATATATATATATATATATATATATATATATATATATATATATATATATATATACCTTGAGTATACCTGAAGAGGGTTTCGGGGTCAACGCCCCGCGGCCCGGTCTTTGACCAGGCCTCATGGTGGATCAGGGTCTGATCAACCAGTCTGTTAGGGTTGGCCGCACACAACCCGAGTACGAATCCACAGCCCGGCTGTGGTGCCCGTTTAGCGCCTTCTTGAAGACAGCGAGGGGTCTATTGGTAATCCCTCCTTGTGTATGCTGGGAGGGAGATGAAAAGTCTTGGGCAACTGACACTTATTGTGTTGTCTCTTATCGTGCTAGTGGCACCCCTGCTTTTCATTGGGGGGATGTTACATCGTCTGCCGAGTCTTTTGTTTTCATACGCAGTGATTTTCGTGTGAAAGTTTGTTACTAATGTTTCTAGGATTTTCCAAGAGTATATAATAATGTATCTCTCCCGCCTGCGTTCTAGGGAGTACAGGTTTAGGAACTTGAAGCGTTCCCAGTAATTGAGGTGGTTTATCACAGTAATGCGTGCTGTGAAGGTTCTCTGCACATTTTCTAGGTCAGCAATTTCACCTGCCTTGAAAGGTGCAGTTAGTGTGCAGCAATATTCCAGCCTAGATAGAACAATCGACCTGAAGTGTGTCATCAAAAGCTTGGTATCCCTGCTTTTGAAGGTTCTCATTATCCATCCTGTCATTTTTCTGGCAGATGCGATTGATTCAGTGTTGTGGTCTTTGAATGTGAGATCCTCCGACATTATCACTTCCAGATCTTTTTCATTAGTTTTTCGCTCTGTGGTGTGGTTGGAATTTGTTTTATACTCAGATACAGTTTTAATTTCCTCACGTTTTGTATGTTGAAGTAATTGAAATTTCTCATCATTGAACTTCATATTATTTTCTGCAGCCCATTTAAAAATTTGGTTGATGTCCACCTGGAGTCTTGCAGTGTCTTCAATGGTGGACACTGTCATGCAAATTCGGTGTCATCTGCAAAGGAATACATGATGCTGTGGCTTACATCCCAGTCTATGTCAGATATGAGGATGAGGAACAGGATGGGAGCAAGTACTGAGCCTTGTGGAACAGAGCATTTCACAGTAGCTACTCTTTGTGCTCTATTTGTTAGGAAATTATAGATTCATTAAACAAACTTTTCCTGTTATTCCTTTATCACGCATTTTGTGCGCTGTTACACCGTAGTCACACTTGTCAAAGGGTTTTGCAAAGTCTGTGTATACCATAACTGCATTTTGTTTGATTTCTAGAGCATCCAGGACCATGTCATAGTGGTCCAGTATTTTGGACAGGCAGGAGCGACCTGCTCTAAACCCATGTTGCCCTGGGTTGTGTAACTGATGGGTATCTAGATGAGTGGTGATCTTGCTTCTTAGAACCCTTTCAAACATTTTTATGATATGGGATGTTAGCGCTATCGGTCTGTAGTTCTTTGCTATTGCTTTACTGCCCCCTTTATGGAGTGGGGCTGTCTGTTGTTTTTAGCATCTGTGGGACGACCCCTGTGTCAATGCTTCCTGTCTATAGGATGTTAAAAAGCGCATGATAGGGGTTTCTTGCAGTTTTTGATGAACACGTAGTTCCATGAGTCTGGGCCTGTATATATAGTAGGTAGTAGGTAGTAGGTTGGTAGACAGCAACCACTCAGGGAGGTACTACCATCCTGCCAGGTGACTGTGAAACAGAAACCTGAAACTGTTTTACATGATGGTAGGATTGCTGGTGTCTTTTTTCTGTCTCATAAACATGCAAGATTTCAGGTACGTCTTGCTACTTCTACTTACACTTAGGTCACACTACGCAAACATGTACACGTTTATTGTATACACACTCATCTGAGTTTTCTTTGATTTTATCTTAATAGTTCTTGTTCTTATTGCTTTTCCCTTTCATATCCATGGGGAAGTGGAATAAGAATCTTTCCTCCGTAAGCCATGCGTGTTGTAAAAGTCAACTAAAATGCCGGGAACAATGGGCTAGTAACCCCTTTTCCTGTATAGCTTACTAAAAAGAAGAAGAAGAAAATCGTCAAAGTGGGATGTTTGAATGTGCGTGGATGTTGTGCGAATGATAAGAAAGAGATGATTGTAGATGTTATGAATGAAAAGAAGCTGGATGTCCTGGCTTTAAGTGAGACAAAGCTGAAGGGGTAGGAGAGTTTCAGTGGGAGAAATAAATGGGATTAGATCAGGGGTTTCAAATAGAGTTAGAGCTAAAGAAGGAGTGGCAATAATGTTGAATAATCAGTTATGGCAGGTAAAGAAGGAATATAAATGTATAAATTCAAGGATTATGTGGAGTAAAATAAAGGTTGGATGTGAAAAGTGGGTTATAGTAAGTGTTTATGCGCCTGGAGAAGAGAGAAGTGTAGAGGAGAGAGAGAGATTTTGGGAAATGTTGAGTGAGTGTGAGGGAGTTTTGAACCAAGTGAGAGAGTAATTGTGGTTGGGGATCTTAATGCTAAAGTGGGTAAAAATGTTGTGGATGGAGTAGTAGGTAAATTTGGGGTGCCAGGGTAAATGTAAATGGGGAGCCATTAATTGAGCTATGTGTAGAAAGAGGTTTGGTAATAAGTAATACATATTTTATGAAAAGAGGATAAATAAATATACAAGGTATGATATAGCACGTAAGGAAAGTAGTTTGTTGGATTATGTATTGGTGGATAAAAGGTTGATGAGTAGGCTTCAGGATGTACATGTTTATAGAGGGGCAACGGATATATCAGATCATTATTTGGTTGAGCTACAGTTAGAGTAAAAGGTAGATGGGACAAAAGAAAATGGCATCAGCAAGTAAGAGAGAGGTAAAAGTGTATAAACTAAGGGAGGAGGAAGTTAGGGTGAGATATAAGCAACTATTGGCAGAAAGGTGGGCTAGTGCAAGTAGGAGTAGTGGGGGGGTTGAAGAGAGTTGGGATAGTTTTAAAAATGCAGTATTAGGATGTGGGGCAGAAGTTTGTGGTTATAGGAGGGTGGGTGCAGGAGGAAAGAGGGTGAGTGGTGGAATGAAGAAGTAAAGGGTGTGATAAAAGAGAAAAAGGTAGCTTATGAGAGGTTTTTACAAAACAGAAGTGTTAGTAGAAGAGCAGAGTATATGGAGAGTAAAAGAAAGGTGAAGAGAGTGGTGAGAGAGTGCAAAAGAAGAGCGGATGAAAGAATGGGAGAGGCTCTGTCAAGAAATTTTGCTGAAAACAAGAAAAATTTTTGGAGTGAGATAAACAAGGTAAGAAAGCCTAGGGAACGAATGGATTTGTCAGTTAAAAACAGAGTAGGGAGTTAGTAGATGGGGAGCTGGAGGTATTGGGTAGATGGCGGAATATTTTGAGGAACTTTTAAATGTCGATGAAAAGAGGGAGGCGATAATTTCATGTACTGGCCAGGGGGGTACAACATCGTTTAGGAGTGAAGAAGAGCAGGATGTGAGTGTGGGGGAGGTGCGTGAGGCATTACGTAGAATGAAAGGGGTAAAGCAGCTGGGAAATTGACGGAATCATGACAGAAATGTTAAAAGCAGGGGGATATAGTGCTGGAGTGGTTGGTATTTTTGTTTAATAAATGTATGAAAGAGGGAAGGTACCTAGGGATTGGCAGCGAGCATGTATAGTTCCTTTATATAAAGGGAAGGGGATAAAAGAGAGTGTAAAAATTATAGGGGAATAAGTTTACTGAGTATACCAGGTAAAGTGTATGGCAGGGTTATTATTGAAAGAATTAGAGGTAAGACAGAGAGTAGGATTGCAGATGAGCAAGGAGGCTTTAGAGTGGGTAGGGGATGTGTAGATCAAGTGTTTACAGTGAAGCATATATGTGAACAGTATTTAGATAAAGGTAGAGAAGTTTTTATTGCATTTATGGTTTTAGAAAAGGCATATGATAGAGTGGATAGGGGAGCAATGTGGCAAATGTTGCAAGTGTATGGAATAGGTAGTAAGTTACTGAAGGCTGTAAAGAGTTTTTATGAGGATAGTGAGGCTCAGGTTAGGGTGTGTAGGAGAGAGGGAGATTACTTCCCGGTAAAATTAGGTCTTAGACAGGGTTGTGTAATGTCACTATGGTTGTTTAATATATTTATAGATGGGGTTGTAAAATAAGTAAATGCTAGAGTGTTGGGGAGAGGGGTGGGATTAAATTATGGAGAATTAAATGCAAAATGGGAGTTGACACAGTTACTTTTTGCTGATGATACTGTGCTTATGGGCGATTCTAAAGAAAAGTTGCAAAGGTTAGTGGACGAGTTTGGGAGAGTGTGTAAAGGTAGAAAGTTAAAAGTGAACATAGATAAGAGTAAGGTGATGAGGGTATCAAACGATTTAAATAAAGAAAAATGGGATATCATATTGGAGAGAGGGATTATGGAAGAAGTAAATGTTTTCAGATATTTGGGAGTTGATGTGTCAGCGGATGGGTTTATGAAGGATGAGGTTAACCATAGAATTGATGAAGGAAAAAAGGTGAGTGGTGCATTGAGGTATCTGTGGAGACAAAAAAACGTTATCCATGGAGGCAAAGAAGGGAATGTACGAAAGTATAGTGGTACCAACACTCTTATATGGGTGTGAAGTATGGGTTGCAAATGCTGCAGCGAGGAGGAGGCTGGAGGCAGTGGAGATGTCCTGTCTAAGGGCAATGTGTGGTGTAAATATTATGCAGAAAATTCGGAATGTGGAAATTAGGAGAAGGTGTGGAGTTACTAAAAGTATTTGTCAGAGGGCTGAAGATAGGTTGTTGAGGTGGTTTGGTCATTTAGAGAGAATGGATCAAAGTAGAATGACTTGGAGAGCGTATAAATCTGTAGGGAAGGAAGGCGGGGTAGGGTCGTCCTAGAAAAGGTTGGAGGGAAGGAGTAAAGGAGGTTTTGTGGGCGAGGGCTTGGACTTCCAGCAAGCATGTGTGAGCGTGTTAGATAGGAGTGAATGGAGACGAATGGTTTTTGGGACATGACGATCTGTTGGAGTGTGAGCAGGGTAACATTGTGTGAAGGGATTCAGGAAACCAGTTAATTGATTTAGTTGGACTTGAGTCCTGGAAATGGGAAGTACAATGCCTGCACTTTAAAGGAGGGGTCTGAGATAGTGACAGCTGGGAGGGACTTTTCTCAGCTGTCGTATCTGAGCTCCTCTGCAAAGACAGTGATTATGTATGAGTGTGGTGAAAGTGTTGAATGATGATGAAAGTTTTTTCTTTTGGGGATTTTCTTTCTTTTGGGTCACCCTGCCTCGGTGGGAGACGGCCGACTTGTTGAAAAATGTATATTATATATATATATATATATATATATATATATATATATATATATATATATATATATATATATATATATATATATATATATATATATATATATATATATATATATATATATATATATATATATATATATATATATATATATATATATATATATATATTATATATATATATGCTGACGGATGTGTCTATAAGATTCCCTGTAAAATATGCGATAAAGTTTATTACGGTCAAACCGGTAAAAGTCTTGAACTAAGATTAAAACAGCATAAATGTAGCATTAGAACTGGACAAGATTCTAATGCTCTATTTATTCATGTGAGAGATTTTAACCATCCAATTGATTTTCAAAATGCTGAGAAAGTTGTATCATGTTTCATAAAAAGTAGTTTTGAAAATAATATGAATATTTCTTTTGGTTTATATAAATTGTATTCATTCATAATTAATACAATTTCGGAAGAATTTAATGATAAATTGGACTAATCTAAATTCTTGGCAAGAGTTTCAGGTCCTTTCTTATGTTCCTCGTCACAGAGTCGGGCGATGTTACGCTACTGTGAGGTGTGGTCTTTGTTAGTATGATGTGACTGTGAGGTGTCGTCTTGCCCCTTTATAAGCCTGCTTGTCATGTTTCCTTTTATAGTTCCTTGATAATGTGAGTAGTCACGAAAGCGCTTGGAATTCCTCTATTTTTTCATAGTGGTTGTCTTGCATATTTTGATATCACCTGTTTACTGTGATTGTTTTGCATATATATATATATATATATATATATATATATATATATATATATATATTATTATATATATATATTATATATATATATATATATATATATATATATATATATATATATATATATATATATATATATATATATATATATATATATATATATATATATATATATATATTATTATATTATAATATATATATATATATATATAACGGAAAATGAAAAAAATTACAGTAAACAATTTTTAATGTAAGTATAATTGTGTATTTAAGCAATGAAATTTGAACATTACAATTTTGTAGCATAATAATTTTACAATTTCGAAGCATTACAGTTTTATGATAGAACAACATAATCAATTTATTATTTGTAGTAATACAATTTATCATATCAGATCAATCAAATCAAATCAATGATTTGTATTGCAATAACAGTTCATATAGTCATTATATGAGTTACAATGAGTACAAGAGAATGGATTATTCTATTTGGTAATGCTATAAAATCAAAGTTTGATAAGGTTGCACTAATTATAACTGGTTTATTCATTTATGAGATATAAGTTTCAACATTTGTATTAGAATAAGTTTGAGAAATTATTTTTATTTGAGCAATTATTTAATAGGTTTTGAGGATAGAGAGTAACACAGAAAATAATGATATTTAGAGGCAGTGGAAAGTGATTTGTTAACTTTGAAGGTAATATTAAGTACTGTGTATTTACTGTGTATTTAGTTTTGGGTGAGTAGGTGTTTTTTTAGCAGAGTCTTGAATTGATGTACATACAGGGTTTCTTTGGTAATCACATGTAACGAATTTCAAATTTTTGGGCCTTTTATGTGCATTGAGATTTGTTGATTGTTGCAAGCAGCACTCAGTGCCCCTGTTCCCTCTCTCAAGACCCAGGGAGAGATGTCAATTGGTCCCACCACCTTCGGGGTATCCAACTCTCACTTTGTGGGTGTTTGTGTGTGTGTACTCACCTAGTTGTGGTTGCAGGGGTCGATTCATAGCTCCTGGCCCCGCCTCTTCACTGGCCGCTACTGGGTCACTCTCCCTGCACCATGGGCTTTATCATATCTCTTCCTTAGTGAGGTATTGGAACGCTATTCTTAGGTTTGCCAGCCGCCCGTATGCTGCAGCAGTTATCTGATTGATGTGTGCCTCAGGAGATGTGCTCGGTATTATACTCACCCCAAGATCTTTTTCCTTGAGTGAGGTTTGCAGTCTTTGGCCACCTAGACTATACTCTGTCTGCGGTCTTCTTTGCCCTTCCCCGACCTTCATGACTTTACATTTGGCAGGGTTAAATTAAAGGAGCCATTTACTGGACCAGGCTTGTAGCCTGTCTAGGTCTCTTTGTAGTCCTACCTGATCCTCACATGATTTAATTCTTCTCATTAACTTCACATCATCTGCAAACAAGGACACTTCTGAGTCTATCCCTTCCGTTATGTCATTCACATATACCAAAAACAGTACAGGTCCTAGGACTGACCCTTGTGGAACCCAAATCGTCACAGGTGCCCACTCTGACACCTTGTCACGTACCATGACTCGTTGTTGCCTCTCTGTCAGATATTCTCTGATCCATTGCAGTGCCTTTCCTGTTACATGTGCCTGATCCTCTAGCTCTTGCATTAACCTCTTGTGAGGAACTGTGTCTTACTTCTGTTACCTTGTCATAAAACTCCAGTAGGTTTGTGACACAGGATTTTCCTTCCCTGAAACTGTGCTGGTTGTCGTTTATAAGCTTGTGTCTTTCTAGGTGCTCCACCACTCTCCTCCTGATTATCTTCTCCATGACTTTGCATACTATACACGTCAGTGACACAGGTCTGTAGTTTAATGCCTCGTGTCTGTCTCCTTTCTTAAAAATTATGACTACATTTGCCATCTTCCACACCTCAGGTAGTTACCCAGTTTCAATGGAAGTGTTCAAGATTTTTGTTAGTGGCACACTTAACATCTCTGCTCCCTCTCTAAGGACCCACGGAGAAATGTTGTCAGGTCCCACCGCTTTTGAGGTATTGAGTTCACATAGCAGCTTCTTCACCTCCTCCTTGGTTGTGTGTATTTCATCCAGCACTTGTTGGTATACCTCCCTATTCTGAATTCCTGGAGTCCTTCCTGTCTCCTCTGTAAATACTTCTTTAAATCTCATATTGAGCTCCTCACATACCTCTTGGTTGTCTCTTGTGAACTCCCCACCTTCCTTCCTCAGCCTGATTACCTGGTCCTTGACTGTTGTTTTCCCCTGATGTGGTTATACAACAGCTTTGGGTCAGAGTTGACTTTTGATGCTATGTCATTTTCGTATTGTCGCTGAGCCTCCCTTCTTACCTGTGCATATTCGTTTCTGGCTCTTCGGCTAATCTCTTTATTTTCCTGGGTCTTTTGTCTTCTGTACTTTTTCCATTCTCTATTACACTTAGTTTTTGCCTCCCTACACCTCTGGGTGAACCAAGGACTCGTTCTGGTCTTCCCATTACTTCTGTTTCCTTTGGGGACAAATCTCTCCTCTGCCTCTTTGCATTTGGTTGTCACATATTCCATCATTTCCTTTACTGTTTTTTCTGCTAATTCTCTCTCCCACTGAACGTCTTGTAGGAAGTTCCTCATGCCTGTGTAGTCCCCCCTTTTGTAGTTTCGTTTCTCCCTTCCTGTGTGTATGTGTGTGTGTGGGTGTGTGTGTTTGATGGTGTCCCTCACTAGCTTATCACACACTCATCAATCCTATCTCCACCTTATCAATGTTGTTTTTACTCTAATTCAGGTAGTAGCTGGCAGGAGTGAGTGACCCTTAGCTTGCAGTGTCAGAGACCAGTAGTTATGAAACAACATGCAACTACATTAGATGAGTGTACTTATGGCAGGCAGTGGAGTGGTGGACAAGGTACTGCTTCTGTCTCCTTGTTGTCGTACTGCACTGACCTCTAAGACTTCGAAATCCTATCCCATGATCCTCAAGTGTTTTCATTTTTCACTTTTGTAAATTACTCTTAACTTTTGGTAAGTTACACTTATTTATAATGACACACAACCTTCTATGACGTCTGCACTTCCTGGAGGCCTACTACCTGCCACCTTCCCTGGTTATATATATATATATATATATATATATTATTTTTTTGTTTTTCTTGTTAACTTTGTCACACTCGCTGTATGCTACCCCACATTTTGCTTGTTAACCAACCTCTCTTAACTCTTGACCTTGTGACTTTCGTCACTCGCTTTGTACTTTGTATATTTGTACCCGTGTGGCAACAGGTGCCAGCTAAGCCTCAAACGATTTGGCACTTTCAAATTTTGTTGTGTAATTTCAGTCTTTCTCTCGCTAATGCACGCCCTAAAAAACAATAAGATACTCGGAGCCTTGTGTCCCACTACACTCTACCGTGCGGTGTGTGTACTCACCTATTTGTATTCACCTATTTGTGGTTACAGGGGTCGATTCATAGCTCCTGGCTTCGCCTCTTCACTGATTGCTACTAGGTCCTCTCTCTCCCTGCTCCATGAGCTTTATCAAACCTCGTCTTAAAACTATGTATGGTTCCTGCCTCCACTACGTCCCTTTCTTGGCTATTCCACTTCCTGACAACTCTATGACTGAAGAAATACTTCCTAACATCTCTTTGACTCATAGGAGTCTTCAACTTCCAATTGTAACCCCTTGTTTCTGTGTCCCCTCTCTGGAACATATTGTCTCTGTCCACCTTATCTATTCCTCGCAGTATTTTATATGTCGTTATCATGTCTCCCCTAACCCTCCTGTCCTCTAGTGTCGTCAGGCCGAATTCCCTTGAACCTTTCTTCGTAGGACAATCCCCTTAGCTCTGGGACTAGTCTTGTTGCAAACCTTTGAACTTTCTCTAGTTTCTTGACGTGCTTGACCAGGTGTGGGTTCCGAACTGGTGCTGCATACTCCAGTATGGGCCTGACGTATATGGTGTACAGAGTCTTGAACGAATCCTTAGTGAGATATTGGAACGCTATTCTTAGGTTTGCCAGCCGCCCAAATGCTGCAGCAGTTATCTGATTGATGTGTGCCTCAGGAGATGTGCTAGGTATTATACTCACCCCAAGATCTTTTTCCTTGAGTGAGGTTTGCAGTCTTTGGCCAACTAGACTATAGTCTGTCTGCGGTCTTCTTTGCCCTTCCCCGATCTTCATGACTTTATATTTGGCAGGGTTAAATTCAAGGAGCCAGTTATTGGACCAGGCTTGTAGCCTGTATAGGTCTCTTTGTAGTCCTGCCTGATCCTCGACTGATTTAATTCTTCTCATTAACTTCACATAATCTGCAAAGAGGGACACTTCTGAGTCTATCCCTTCTGTTATGTCATTCACATATACCAAAAACAGTACCGGTCCCTGGACTGACAATTGTGGAACCCCACTCGTCACAGGTGCCCACTCTGACACCTCGTCACGTACCACTTGTGAGGAACTGTGTCGAACGCCTTCTTGCAGTTAAAAAAATGCAGTCTATCCACCCCTCTCTCTCGTATCTTACATCTGTTACCTTGTCATAAAACTCTAGTAGGTTTGTGACACAGGATTTTCCTTCCCTGAAACCGTGCTGGTTGTCGTTTATAAGCTTGTGTCTTTCTAGGTGCTCCACCACTCTCCTCCTGATGACCTTCTCCATGACTTTTCATACTATACACGTCAGTGACACAGGTCTGTAATTTAATGCCTCATGTCTGTCTCCTTTCTTAAAAATTGGGGCTACATTTGCCATCTTCCACACCTCAGGTAGTTGCCCAGTTTCAATGGATGTGTTGAAGATTTGTGTTAGTGGCAATCTCAACATCTCTGCTCCTCTCTAAGGACCCACGGAGAAATGTTGTTAGGTCCCACCGCTTTTGAGGTATCGAGTTCACATGGCAGCTTCTTCACCTCCTTCTCGGTTGTGTGTATTTCATCCAGCACCTGTTGGTATACCTCCCTATTCTAAATTCCTGGAGTCCTTCCTGTCTCCTCTGTAAACACTTCTTTAAATCTCATGTTGAGCTCCTCACATACCTCTTGGTCGTTTCTTGTGAACTCCCCACCTTCCTTCCTCAGCCTGAGTACCTAGCCCTTGACTGTTGTTTTCCTCCTGATGTGGCTATACAACAACTTCGGGTCAGACTTGACCTTTGATGCTATATCATTTTCGTATTGTCGCTGAGCCTCCCTTCTTACCTGTGCATATTCGTTTCTTGCTCTTCGGCTAATCTCTTTATTTTCCTGGGTCCTTTGTCTTCTGTACTTTTTTCATTCTCTGGTGCACTTAGTTTTTGCCTCCATACACCTCTGGGTGAACCAAGGACTCGTTCTGGTCTTCCCATTACTTCTGTTTCCCTTGGGGACAAACCTCTCCTCTGCCTCTTTGCATTTGGTTGTCACATATTCCATCATTTCTTTTACTGGTTTTCCTGCCAATTCTCTCTCCCACTGAACGTCTTGTAGGAAGTTCCTCATGCTTGTGTAGTCCCCCCTTTTGTAGTTTCGTTTCTCCCTTCCTATTCCTGCTCCCCTCTCCACTTGTAGCTCAATTATATATTCAAAACACAGAACGAAATGATCACTAGCTCCAAGGGGCCTTTCATACGTGATATCCTCGATGTCCAAACTACTCAAGGTGAATACTAGGTCCAGTCTTGCTGGATCATCCTCACCTCTCTCTCTGATAGGGCCTCAACATAGGGTTTAGTTCTCTTCCTTCAGGCCCCTCGTTAGATGATATACCTGCTCCTGATGCCATGTCCCTTCTGTTTATAGGCCCTATATCTTCAGCATTTTCTGTTCATCTGCCAGGCTCTGTATACTGGCTTTTGCAGCTCCAGCTCGCTGCTCACATTTCCTGTTCCCTGCCTCTATTCTCGTCTCCATTTTCGCAATAAGCTCACCTAGCTTGGTTTCCCCCCTTTGTTCCATCTCCTCTGGGTTCCCATTTTTTTGTAATGATCTAGTTGTGTGTGTGTGAACAATTCTGTATCAAGTCTACCTATCTTTATTTGATAATTACATACAATTGTCATAAAGGTTGTACTGAACTCTCATTGGTCATTGGTCGTGTAAAGAATGGCCAGTTACGAAAATTGTTTTAGAGAATAACAACATTGCTACAATTGTTATATAAAGTAGATCCATTAATTAATAACAATAAGGTATATCACTTTTCTTGAAGGGATGGATAACTAACCTTTTTAATTTTAGTGACTTTTGTGTATTTGTTTAGTGGATCTTAAAATAATTATGTTATTCTGACTCATAAAATTATTTTTGAGACTAAAGAAAAAAATTTCAACAGAAAGTTCTCTTGAGGTTCTTGAAGATGGTGTGAGCGAAGAAGACTTTGAAGTGTTGCAAGATGCTGAGGTGTTGCTCGTAGATAATGATCTTCTGCCTCAGGTACGATGAACACCTATTGGTATACACCAGGTATGATGAACACATCCTGGTACACACCAGGTATGATGAACACATCTTGGTACACACCAGGTATGATGAACACAACCTAGTACACACCAGGTATGATGAACACATCCTGGTACACACCAGATATGACGAACACATGTTGGTACATACCAGGTATGATGAACACATCCTGGTAATCACCAGGAATGATGAACACATCTTGGTACATACCAGGTATGATGAACACATCTTGGTACACACCAGGTATGATGAACACATCCTGGTACACACAAGGTATGATGAACACAACCTGGTACACACCAGGTTTGATGAACACATCTTGGTACACACCAGGTATAATGAACAGATCTTGGTACACACCAGGTATGATGAGCACATCCTGGTACACACCAGGTATGATGAACACATCCTGGTACACACCAGGTATGATGAACACAACCTAGTACACACAAGGTATGATGAACACATCCTAGTACACACAAGGTATGATGGACATATCCTAGTACATACAAGTTATGATGAACACATTTTGGTACACACCAGGTATGATGAACACATCCTGGTACACTCCAGGATGATGAACACATCCTGGTATACACCAGGTATGATGAACACAACCCAGTACACACAAGGTATGATGAACACAACCTAGTACACACAAGGCATGGTGAACACATCTTACTATACCTCAGGTATGATTAACACATCCTTGTACACTTCAGGTATGATGAACACATCCTTGTATACTTCAGGTATGATGAACACATCCTTGTATACCTCAAATAAGATGAACACATCCTTGTATACTACAGGTATGATGAACACTTTTCAAAATTCTTATAATTTCTCTGTTACTGATGATGTTGTCTTGTTGTTGATACTGAAGTTGTTGTTGTTGATAAAGTTGTTGTTGATACTGAAGTTGTTGTTGTTTATAAAGTTGTTGTTGATGCTGAAGTTGTTGTTGTTGATAAAGTTGTTGTTGTTGATAAAGTTGTTGTTGATGCTGAAGTTGTTGTTGTTGATAAAGTTGTTGTTGTTGATAAAGTTGTTGATGCTGAAGTTGTTGTTGTTGATAAAGTTGTTGTTGATACTGAATATATTGTTGATGCTGAAGTTGTTGTTGTTGATAAAGTTGTTGTTGATAAAGTTGTTGTTGATGCTGAAGTTGTTGTTGATAAAGTTGTTGTTTTTGATAAAGTTGTTGTTGATGCTGAAGATATTGTTGATGCTGAAGTTGTTGTTGTGGGGAATTTCGAGATTCCCCAGTTTAACGATAGTTGTTTGGCGTGTTCTTGGTAGCGGGAATGCAATGATAAGGCTTCGGAGGCTTCTGACTTTATTTGTAATAAAGGGTGGGGGTACACAAGCTGTGTGTCTGTGGCCATGGCCCAGGTGGGCCATGCCTTGCGAGGGAGAGGAGTTAGGCCTTCTCTGAGAGAAGTCTGGGTGCCAAGTGAGAGAGAGGCAGGGTTGAGGCAGACTCACATGGGTATGCCTACAGGCTTGCCCTCTGGCGGAAACTATGGAAACTAACATGGTGCGAAATATGAACTCAGCTGGCAGACAGCATGAACTGTCTATGCAGACAGTCAGGCTGTCTTCATCACTCGGTCACGCACCCATGGTCGTCCCGACCATGAATGGCAGTAAAAAAAAACTCGGATCTCTCTCTCACAAGAACTGGTCACAGAACACAAAAGAAAAATACATATATACATAAACATATAGCCATAGAAAAAAAAAACTTCCTCCAGAGAGGGAAGAAAAAAAAAGGGTGTGCTTCGTGATCTAAGGCAGTGAGCGTCGATGCAGCACTGCATGCCTTCCTGCGTCTGGACATACTGCAACACGGGAGACAAGCTGCGGCTGAGCTGTGACGTAACAGAGTACGGTCTCCTCTGGGATGGTGAAGCAGTCATCATAGTAGTCTCTGCAGGGTTCACTCAACCTGGGGCACAAACTGCTGGTGCCCTCAAGTGAGGCGTCGTCAGTAGTCGCAACAGGACAGGACTGGCAAGCGACTCAGGAGGACATTCCTCGACTGGTACTGCTGCTGGAGCTGTCGCTGCTGGCGAGTGTGGAGTGAGTCATGATAGGGACGACTCGGCGAAACATCTAGAGGTCGTAACAGCATACACCATACTGCAGTGAGTGGGCTAGCAGTCAAAGTGACATCATCTTTGTGCAGGCTGCTCACTGAAGCTGTGACACGAGGCTGACAGTCGCCTGCAAACAGGCTTAACTGCGGCTCGACCAGTGTCATCTCTCGACAGTAGAAGTTACAGCAGAGGGCATTGTAAGCGTCCCCAGACTGGTCATCTGCAATAACTGGACTGACGGTCTAGGAGGTGAAGTGGAACGGTCTCGACGGGAGAATCGTCGCGGGTACGATTCAGCAAATGCATCTACGAGTGGCGAACAATAAGAGTTTCTGTACATGGCGCTCGACCGTAACTGATGCCTGGACTGACAAATGTCAGCTGTCAAGCACGCGGGGCGCGTCACACCGAGTGACAAAGTAACACAGAGGTGCTACATAGGACACACGAGAAACTGCACACATACTGCACATGTGGTACAACATAGCTTACTAGCAAATGACACTTTTCTGTATAAAAATCGTCACTAAGCAATACTCGAACATGTGAGAACGCTGACTGAGAGGAATTAATGAACACTCGACTTATATCTTCTCGAAAATAATGAAAATAAAATGCTCACTGTGAAACTAAAACACTCTGTGACGTCCTGGAGTGACGTCGTGATGGATGTCATGGACCGACATCGCAAGTGACGTCAGCAGACGTCGCTAGGTGACGTCATGGAGTGACGTCGTGACGGATGTCACGGGGTGACATCGCGAGTGACATCAGTGGAGTGACGTCGTGACGGATGTCATGGGGTGACATCGCGAGTGACGTCAGTGGAGTGACGTAGTGACGGATGTCATGGGGTGACATCGCAAGTGACGTCAGGCAGCATCATGGGTGACGTCCTGGAGTCAGGCAGCATCGTAACGTCAGCAGCATGGTGATGTCATGGGTTGATGCGGCAGCAAACCACAGCCTGGCTTGGGATCTGGCTTAACCCACATGGCGTGCTGATCACGTGGCTTGGTGATCATCCCACGTGGCTTCGAGTGGCCTCGGACATTCGGATGCACAGCTCTGGCAAGAATTCAAAAGGAAATTCCCAGAAAACAGCAGAGAGGGAGTGAGTGCAGTGAGTGGAGTGCGTAACGTACACTAGGGCGGGTGTGTATGGTGAGGCAGGGCACACTCTCACCCTACCCATACACGAGGGAGACACACTAGACGCTGAAATCACCACTAACTCACCTCTGAAGTGCTGAAATAGTTGTGCTGAGCTGAACAACAACAGCAGAACATGCTGGCAAGGCTGAACACGTGACTGAGAAACAGCGTGGGACGCTGTGCGTAGAGTCAGTGACGTCATTTCTAAGAGAATTCAACAAATTTCGGCCTGGATCCTGCATGTACCTGTGTCTGGATGCTGAGATTTGCAGACACAACATGAGGATAACTCGTTGAGAGACGGATGCTTCTTGTGTAGGCTGATGAATTGAAGACAAACTTCATTCCTCTTCCTCCCTGCGCGGGCAAACACAACTGCTGCGAGGCACCGCTTCCACCATTTATAACGATAGTTGTTTGCCGTATTCTTGGTAGCGGGAATGCAATGATAAGGCTTCGGAGGCTTCTGACTTTATTTGTAATAAAGAGTGGAGTACACAAGCTGTGTGTCTGTGGTCATGGCCAGGGTGGGCCATGCCTTGCGAGGGAGAGGAGTTAGGCCTTGTCTGAGAGAAGTCTGGGTGCCAAGTGAGAGAGAGGCAGGGGTGAGGCAGACTCACATGGGTATGCCTACAGGCTTGCCCTCTGGCGGAAACTATGGGAACTAGCATAGCGCGAAATATGAACTCAGCTGGCAGACAGCATGGGCTGTCTATGGAGACAGTCAGGCTGTCTACACCAGAATCGTTATAGTCACCCCCGGTTGGGGGAATTTAAGGGGAAGGGACAATGCCTGAGACAGGTATCAATTCTGTATATACACTTACAAACCTAGAAAGTAGCCTAGTCACTGTGCCTTCACAGGTTTTGTATTGAACATTACTACTACCTATATTAAGCTAAGATAGAGAGAATCATTAGCTTAACGTAGTAGTTACACTTCCCATACACAAATAATGCCTTAGGCACTCCCTTTCCCGCCAAAAAGCACCCTGGGGAAGGCCGAGCCGAGGCTATGGCCTCAGTCACATTTCAGCTGTGAGAAGGGCGACTTTCCCTGGAGTTTACCTGAAGAGAGTTCCGGGGGTCAACGCCCCCGCGGCCCGGTCTGTGACCAGGCCTCATGGTGGATCAGGGCCTGATCAACCAGACTGTTACTGCTAGCCGCACGCAGTCCAATGTACGAACCACAGTCTGGCTGGTAAGGTACCGACTTCAGGTGCCTGTCCAGGGCCTGCTTGAAGACAGCCAGGGGTCTATTGGTAATCCCTCTTATGTAAGATGGGAGGCAGTTGAACAGTCTTGGGCCCCTGACACTTATTGTGTTGTCTCTCAACGTGCTAGTGGCACCCCTGCTTTTCATTGGGGGGATTTTGCATCGTCTGCCGTGTCTTTTGCTTTCGTAGGGAGTGACTCTCGTGCGCAATTTTGGTACTAATCCCTCTAGGATTTTCCAAGGGTATATAATAATGTATCTCTCCCGCCTGCGTTCTAGGGAGTACAGGTTTAGGAACTTCAAGCGTTCCCAGTAATTGAGGTGGTTTATCGCAATTATGCATGCCGTGAAGGTTCTCTGCACATTTTCTAGGTCGGCAATTTCACCTGCCTTGAAAGGTGCAGTTAGTGTGCAGCAATATTCCAGCCTAGATAGAACAAGCTACCTTAAAATTGTCATCATGGGCTTGGCATCCCTGGTTCTGAAGGTTCTCATTATCCATCCTGTCATTTTTCTAGCAGATATGATTCCTACAGTGTTATGGTCCTTGAAGGTGAGATCCTATGACATGATCACTCCCAGGGCTTTGGCATTAGTTTTTTCGCTCTATTGTGTGGTTGGAATTTGTTTTATACTCCGATGAAATTTTAATTTCCTCACGTTTTCCATATCAGAGTAATTTAAATTTCTCATCATTGAACTTCATATTGTTTTCTGCAGCCCATTTAAAGATTTGGTTGATGTCTGCTTGGAGACTTGCAGTGTCTTCAATGGTGGACACTGTCATGCAGATTCGGGTGTCATCTGCAAAGGAAGACACGGCACTATGGCTTATATCCATGTCTATGTTCGATATGAGGATGAGGAACAGGATTGGAGCGAGTATTGTGCCTCGTGTAACAGAGCTTTTCACCGTAGCCGCCTCAGACTTTACTCTGTTGACTACTACTCTTTGTGTTCTATTTGTTAGGAAATTATAGATCCATCTACCAACTTTTCCACTTATTCCTTCATCACGCATTTTGTGTGCTATTACACCATAGTCACACTTGCCAAAGGCTTTTGCAAAGTCTGTGTATATACCATCTGCATTTTGTTTGTATTCTAGAGCATCCATGAACTTGTCGTAGTGGTCCAGTAGTTGGGACAGACAAGAGCGACCTGCTCTAAACCCATGCTGCCCTGGGTTGTGTAATTGATGGAACAGAGCTTTTCACCGTAGCCGCTTCAGACTTTACTCTGTTGACTACTACTCTTTGTGTTCTATTTGTTAGGAAATTATAGATCCATCTACCAACTTTTCCAGTTATTCCTTTATCGTGCATTTTGTGCTATTACACCATGGTCACACTTGTCAAAGGCTTTTGCAAAGTCTGGTATATAACATCTGCATTCTGTTT